>JAANYP010005007.1:347381-372221 GCA_020465985.1 Centrapalus pauciflorus
TTTATTCGTCCAGCCTGCTCTGATGGTCCAATCTTCACCCTGTTCACTTCTTCACACTGTCTTACAAGCCATTGACTTGTAACATGTTCAACTATTGAACACAACCTGCTCTTACAAAAGAGAGCAGGCTGAAGGCACAGTTTGAGGAATGAACAGCTTGAAGACTGAACAGCGTGTGTTGACCCAACTTATCACAGGCTTGACCAACAGCTTGGACCAACAGTTTTAATTACCTTTCTTCAAACTTAAGTTACTTAATTTATGTTTTATTTAACTTTATTACTGCGGATAATGTGGGTTACGTGTGTTAGTGATTAAAAAGGTCAATGGTCTGACAAATGTTTCCTTGACAATGGACAACCGTTCCGTTTTTCCGTCAACTAAACATTTCAAATCAAACCGCCAAACTTTTTTCTCTCATACACACGACCATTCAAATCCTATAAATACCTACATACTGTTTCATCCTCGTCTTCCTCATCATTTCCAGAAATCCTCAAGAACCCTAAAATCGACTAAGTGTCTTTTGCTTCTTCAAACCTCAAAAATTCCTAAATGGCTCAAAGACCTAATCCCTTTCTCCCAGTATTTGTTGGTGAGGATGTCGTCAAACACTCATCCATCACCACAATGCTGACCATCAAACCCACCAACTACATTGCAAACCTCACTATTCCCAAAAACTATGTGGGGAAAGCTTACGAACAAATGGTGGAGTTTCTGAAAGTTCATCCATTGAACTACGCAATGACTGCATCTCCTGGTGTCCTGTACCAGGAGATGGTGTATGAGTTCTGGTATACCTGTGCCTACCTTCCAGAATCCAAAGTCATTAAGGGCACAATACTCAATGGGACTCAGACCATTGAGATCAACACTGATCTGCTCAGGGAGGTGCTTCATCTACCAACTGCTGCTTCTTACGATGAGCCCCAAGCTGAAAATGATCAAATGGGCAATCTGCTACGCTTCTGTGGTGTGGCAGAACCCAAAGTTGGAGCAACACTGTTCAAGAAGGACCTCTCTCCTACCTACAGCTTCTTATTCGCCTCTGTGGTGATGTGCTTCAGTAGTAAAGTTGGTTCCTTTGACCAACTGAGCCGTGATGAAATTCCTGTAGTTCTGCAGCTTGTGGATGGAACTACCATGGATATGGCCAAATGGATTTTTCTGAATCTGAGGAACCTGGTGCAGCAAGAGTCAAGACCAGCTGCTGTTCGATATCCCAGGTTTCTGAGCCTCATTTTCAAGCATGTGTGTGGTGAGCATCTCTATAACTCTTAGCCCTCTTCCTTAAGACTGCGTGCATTACCAGTATAGGGAATAGAGTTTTCTATACTCCAGTCCTGCAGATGAAGCCCTCCTCTATCAACACCATGAGGAGGTTCTGCTAGGTTTGGTGGAAGGACCTCTACTGTAAGGGTGGATCCAGAGACTGCTCCACCATAAATCAAGCCAGGTCCAAGCTTGTCAAAAGGACCTGCAACTTGAGAGCTGGGCCCTTTTGAAAAAGAAGGCGCAAAACAGCTCAGTAATGAGTCTGTTCTTTGCCTCTGTAGCTGAGGGAGAGCAGATTCTCACCTTGGGCTCATTGTTGAGCCTGAAAGACTTTGTGGCTGGTGCCTCTGGTGGCACAAGAGACGATGGAACAGGCCAGCCCACTTGTTCCTAGCCCAGTCTCACATTTCTAACGGATATTCCCCACTCCAAAATCACCCACATCATCCGTCCCATTGCAAAGAAAAATCACTAGCTCAAAAAGAAAACAGCCTTCAAAACCACTCCCTCTGTTCCCTCTCAACAGGGTTCAGTTGTAAAAGAAGCAACCCCAGCTGCCTCTCCTATTTTGGGAGAAGGTCAGCTCTGTTGGAGCTGCTCATCCATCTGAGTCACACTGAGTACAGCCTAGACCCTCTGGTCCTCCCAACGGAACCAGTTGTTACAAAGGAGATACCCACATCAACTATCCCAGCCTCCCAAACAGGCTGAGGATATTGAAGACAGGAAGTCCTATCCACTCCATATGTGTCCACACTGTCCCCCACTCATATCCCCTCACACCCTGAGTCTGCACGAGGTGCCCACGCTGCTGATATAGACCAATCAGCAGCTCAGCCTCAAACTTCTGTTCCCCATGATTCAGCTGTTCAACGCCAAACAGCTGCTGAGGGACCACTATCCCAAGCTGATGAACCTCAGGGATCATACCATCCCTCTGGTGAGGCTGCTCCCTCAATGCACATTCCATCAGCAGGTTTCACCACTGCTGATGTTGAAATGCATATTCCATCTCCCAATGATGAGGTGCCTTTAGACCAAGGCACTGCAGAGGGAACCACCACTGGTCTTCATGAGGGTGTTGCAAAACAAGCAGCATCTGAAAGGCCCCAAACATCATCACCTTCTCCTGATGATGCAGCTACAGCCGCTGCTGAAGGACCTCTTGATCCCTCTAACCTGGGCCATCTTACTTTTGCCCAGGCTATGGAGCTTCTATCCCAAGTCCCTCTTCCCTCTCCATCACATCCTCATACACCAGCCTCATCATCATCATCTCCCTCTACTCACTCCAAACAATCCACCCATACACCACCATCTCCCAAAGACCTGCCTTTGAAGGATCAGCTTTCTTTGCTGACCAACAAAGTTGGTTCTTTGGAAAACACAATGCACTCCCTACCATCCATCATCTCAGACTCTGTGTCTGAGCAGCTCAAAGGATTCTTTGATATGTTTAAAGAATCCTTCCCAGTCACTCCTCAAACTGACAACTCTCCACAGCTGATTGCACTCACTGCACAGCTGCAAACTGTATCCACCTCTCTCTCCTCTATCATCTCCTTACAACAGGACTCTGTGTCCTCCATGGCAGCCATTTCCCAACAGCTGTCATCTATCCTCACTTCTTGCAACTCTACTCTTCCTACCACTTTCGCCAGCTTACAGACCATCATTGGTTCCCTATCCAACTCTGTATCATCAGACCTTGCTGATGTGCGAGAATCTCTAGAACTTCATCTTGCACAGCTGCAATCTCTGCTGTTCACAGCGTCTGATAGGGAAAATCTTCTTAAGTTGAACACTCTTGCTGATTCCCACACATCTTCTCTTCAAACCTGTCTTTCCCAACTTAGTGAGGTAAAGGATAACTTGGCTTACTTAGTGAACAGCCTTGTTGGTCCTAAATCCTCTAAACCTGCTGGCAAGCCTGCTGACTTTGTGTCTTCAGGCAGACCAGGTGTTGAAGTCGCTGCTTCATCTCCTTCAAAGGGGGAGAAGTCATCTGCCTCGAAGACTAAGTCTAAGGGGGAGAAAACTTCTTATCCTAAGGAGATACCAGTGTCTGCAACTCACACTGGTCAGCCAGCAGAGATTTTTGAAACAGGTGCTGCTGCAGGTGCTTCTCAAGCTACTATGCCTACTCAGGCTGTCTCTCCAAACCCTGCTCAGTCTAAGGGGGAGGAAATCATTCCTGAGGACAGGCCTAGCAGCAAAAGGAGGCACCTTATTCTATCAGAAGATGAAGAAGAAGAAGAAATTCCTGAAGCTGCTGTCACTAAAGCAGCAGCTAAAGGAAAAGAAACGGTAGCTGAGGATCCTATGCAGCAGAAACAGGCAGAAATGCAATTTCACAAGACCAGAGCCAAAGAGATGGGCCTCCCTATGCACAAATACTTTGAGTTTAGGGATGAACAGCTTCAAGCTCTGGAGGAATTAAGAAAAGAAGAAGAATCTGCCAAAGCTGCTAAGTCCTTTGCCCTCCAAGAAGCAAAGAAAATTAAAATGTCTACCTTGGAGGTGCAAAAGAAAATAATGGAAGCTGCCAGGAAATCAGCAGAAGAAAAAGAGAAGGAAGTAGAGAAAGGTACTCAGGTCTCTGTGACCAAATCAACAGTACCCTTTGCCAGAGCCAAATTCCACTTTGACAACTTGGATAGAAAGAAATTTCATAATGTTGCTACTAGAAGGCTTGCCAAGGAAGCGATTGTCAAAGCTGTTCCCATTTCAAGAAAAGGCGCACAGTGGAAACTTCAGATCACCAGGATGGGTGCAACAGGCCCTGAAATGGAATCCTACGATCACACTGATGTTGCACAGATGGGATACAGGGAATGGGTGGAACTGGCAGTTGCCCTGAGCCAGTCTAAGTCAGAAACGGCTAAGACTATCAGGGCATACATCAAGAAGCTGATGGAAAGAGTAAGTGAGCTGGGCCTGATTCCAAGAAGTAAAGAGGTGTCTCATGTGCATACCCAAATAAAGGCCAGAAGACAAGAAGGATCAGAATGGAGCTACTCCTTACGCTGAAAATGTGAACAGGGCGACTATGCCATTGAAAATAAAAGGAGTGATCTAGGTCTGCCTAAAGGAATAGAAGTTTGAGGATGGCATGATTATTGAGAACGCTGAGCTGGGGGCATTTTTTGGTAGATCCCTAACTCAGAAGAAGTGCTTCAAAGAGCCTCAGAACTATACAAAGTTGATCTGAAGACAACTTGCCGCCTTCAGACTTGCAGTTTCTTTCAGGCAGTCTAGCAAATGGAGAGCAGCCATCTGGGATCAGCTCAGAGGCTTCTATGAAAGAGGAGAACTCAATGATCCCAAGTTCATGGTCATCAGAAGTGAAGTTGAGGAACTTGAGGATACAAGAGAAGAATTGGAAAGGATGGTTAAGGATCCTTCTCCACTGATATGAAGTCCATCTACCATCTGGGTAGGTGAAGAATGGAAGCTGTCCATTAGTTGGACAGGCTTGCCATTATCTGCTCCCATCTCAAACAGTCCAAACAACCTGTACATTAGTTGTACATCATGTACATTAGTTTGTACATTATTACATAAGTTGTAATTTTGCTTTTAACATTAGTTGTAAATACATTAGTACATTAGTTGTACTCTTGTAAAACATGTGTTGTTTCTAGTATAGTCCAAGAAATCAGTGTGGGATATAAAACTATCTTTTTAACTATTACTTGTAATCGTTGTAATTTATTTCAACAAATGTCTGTAAAATATATATGTGTTTTTGACAAGACAAGCTTGAACTGGTTATTGCAAATAGGGGGAGATTGTTTAGGCACAAAAAGGCCTCAGTCAACACTGTTTCTACATCTAGGGGAATTTTATAATCAAACCTTGTTGATGCATTTGAAGGTTAATTTAAGGCCTGTTATATGCTTATTGAACCTGAAAATGATTTGCAATATCAGTCTAAGCTGTTCTATATATGTTTGCATGTGTTGCAACTAGGACAGTTTGTCCAAGCTGCTCTGTCGCTGAACAGGCTGGACCATAACTGTCCTACGCTGCTTCCTACACTGTTGAGCAGCTTGGGCATTTTTAAAGTGTTCTGTTCTTTGTGAACAGAACCTGTTCTTTGTGAACAGGCTAAACACTTTATGGAATTTGTTTCCAAGTCATCATGTATTGTTTTTGACTACAAGATCAGTTTACAAAGTCGAAGACAAAGTGGAAAACAGAACTGCTCAGCCTGCCCACGCTGTTCTGTAACATGAAGACAAAAGGATATTTGAAAAAGGGTGACAGACCTTTTTCTTATATCAAAATAGGCCTTTACAGGGAAGAAAGACGCAAAGTTGACATTCCTAAATTAGTTAAAGGCAATGCAACAGTAGACAAAGTAAAAAGACAAAAGTTCTGCACATATGAAGACAAGTCTGCTTTTCAGAAAAGTGCAGAAAAGGTTATGTTGTCTTTTCAACAAGACTTTTCCTTTTCCTTCTGTCCAATGAAGATGTTTCTCTGAGATCCTCTAAGTGAGTATAAAAGGAAGCTTCTAAGGTCAGAAAGAATGTGAAGAAAGCTAAGTGCTTAAACCAAGAGTGAACGTGCAAGTGTGATCTTCATGCATGCAAGTCTTCTGTAAAACAGCATCTGTGTGTCTAAGCTGTTTTACCTAAGCTGTTCCTTAAGTCTTGTAAACACAGTGAGTGCTTCTTAGTGAGTGTATTCATTGTATACTAGTTCGAGTCTGTCTTAGACTAGTAAGCATACTGTTGTATCTGTCATCTTAGCTTGAACTCTTCCGCATTCAAGCTTGTTTGTAATTAACAAATTGTTGATAATACATACAAACATTGAGAAAAGAGTGTGTAGTTTTTAAATTGCTGTATTCACCCCCCTCTACAGCTTATAACTATATACTTTGGGAACCTCTCGGGACCTACATTATTTTTATGTGTGTGTGGCTGATTGCAACCATTTGAACGAGGGTGTTGTTGAGGGCTTTGGTCACATAAAATTATGCCGAATGTGGCTGTAGGCGTTAAAAATTGTGACCATATGCTCTTTTAAGTGAGGTAAACTTGTAATTTTGTGACAATTGACCATGCAATGGCCACTTTATTTTTATGTGTGTGTGGCTGATTGCAACCATTTGGTCACACAACGAGTGTGTTGTTGTGGGTTTTGGTCACATAAAATTATGCCAAATGTGGCCGTATGTGTTAAAAATTGTGACCATATGCTCTTTTAAGTGAGGTAAACTTGTAATTGGTGTGACAATTGTCCATGCAATGGCCACTTTATTTTTATGTGTGTGTGGCTGATTGCAACCATTTGGTCACACAACGAGTGTGTTGTTGTGGGCTTTGGTCACAAAAAATTATGCCAAATGTGGCCGTAGGTGTTATAAATTGTGACCATATGCTATTTTAAGTGAGGTAAACTTGTAATTTGTGTGACTATTGTCCATGCAATTGCCACTTTATTTTTATGTGTGTGTGGCTGATTGCAACCATTTGAACGAGGGTGTTGTTGAGGGCTTTGGTCACATAATATTATGCCAAATGTGGCCGTAGGTGTTAAAAATTGTGACCATATGCTATTTTAAGTGTCGTAAACTTGTAATTTGTGTGACTATTGTCCATGCAATGACCACTTTATTTTTATGTGTGTGTGGCTGATTGCAACCATTTGGTCACACAACGAGTGTCTTGTTGTGGGCTTTGGTCACCTAAAATTATGTCAAATGTGGCCGTAGGTTTTAAAAAGTGTGACAATTGTCCATGCAATGGCCACTTTATTTTTATGTGTGTGTGGCCGATTGTAACCATTTGGTCACACAACGAGTGTGTTGTTGTGGGCTTTGGTCACATAAAATTATGCCAAATGCGGCCGTAGGTGTTAAAAATTGTGACCATATGCTCTTTTAAGTGAGGTAAACTTGTAATTTGTGTGACAATTGTCCATGCAATGGCGACTTTATTTTTATGTGTGTGTGGCTGATTGCAACCATTTGGTCACACAACGTGTGTGTTGTTGTGGGCTTTGGTCACATAAAATTATGCCAAATGTGGCCGTAGGTGTTATAAATTGTGACCATATGCTCTTTTAGGTGAGGTAAACTTGTTATTTGTGTGACTATTGTCCATGCAATTGCCACTTTATTTTTATGTGTGTGTGGCTGATTGCAACCATTTGGTCACACAACGAGTGTGTTGTTGTGGGCTTTGGTCACATAAAATTATGTCAAATGTGGCCGTAGGTGTTAAAAAGTGTGACAATTGTCCATGCAATGGCCACTTTATTTTTATGTGTGTGTGGCTGATTGCAACCATTTGGTCACACAACGAGTGTGTTGTTGTGGGCTTTGGTCACATAAAATTATGTCAAATGTGGTCGTAGGTGTTAAAAAGTGTGACAATTGTCCATGCAATGACCACTTTATTTTTATGTGTGTGTGGCTGATTTCAACCATTTGGTCACACAACGAGTGTATTGTTGTGGGCTTTGGTCACCTAAAAATATGCCAAATGTGGCCGTAGGTGTTATAAATTGTAAACATATGCTCTTTTAAGTGAGGTAAACTTGTAATTTGTGTGACTATTGTCCATGCAATTGCCACTTTATTTTTATGTGTGTGTGGCTGATTGCAACCATTTGAACGAGGGTGTTGTTGAGGGCTTTGGTCACATAATATTATGCCAAATGTGGCCGTAGGTGTTAAAAATTGTGACCATATGCTCTTTTAAGTGAGGTAAACTTGTAATTTGTGTGACTATTGTCCATGCAATTGCCACTTTATTTCAATGTGTGTGTGGCTGATTGCAACCATTTGAACGAGGGTGTTGTTGAGGGCTTTGGTCACATAAAATTATGCCAAATGTGGTTGTAGGCGTTAAAATTGTGACCATATGCTCTTTTAAGTGAGGTAAACTTGTAATTTGTGTGACAATTGTCCATGCAATGGCCACTTTATTTTTATGTGTGTGTGGCTGATTGCAACCATTTGGTCACACAACGAGTGTGTTGTTGTGGGTTTTGGTCACATAAAATTATGCCAAATGTGGCCGTAGGTGTTAAAAATTGTGACCATATGCTCTTTTAAGTGAGGTAAACTTGTAATTTGTGTGACAATTGTCCATGCAATGGCCACTTTATTTTTATGTGTGTGTGGCAGATTGCAACCATTTGGTCACACAACGAGTGTGTTGTTGTGGGCTTTGGTCACAAAAAATTATGCCAAATGTGGCCGTAGGTGTTATAAATTGTGACCATATGCTATTTTAAGTGAGGTAAACTTGTAATTTGTGTGACTATTGTCCATGCAATTGCCACTTTATTTTTATGTGTGTGTGGCTGATTGCAACCATTTGAACGAGGGTGTTGTTGAGGGCTTTGGTCACATAATATTATGCCAAATGTGGCCGTAGGTGTTAAAAATTGTGACCATATGCTATTTTAAGTGTGGTAAACTTGTAATTTGTGTGACTATTGTCCATGCAATGGCCACTTTATTTTTATGTGTGTGTGGCTGATTGCAACCATTTGGTCACACAACGAGTGTCTTGTTGTGGGCTTTGGTCACCTAAAATTATGTCAAATGTGGCCGTAGGTTTTAAAAAGTGTGACAATTGTCCATGCAATGGCCACTTTATTTTTATGTGTGTGTGGCCGATTGTAACCATTTGGTCACACAACGAGTGTGTTGTTGTGGACTTTGGTCACATAAAATTATGCCAAATGTGGCCGTTGGTGTTAAAAATTGTGACCATATGCTCTTTTAAGTGAGGTAAACTTGTAATTTGTGTGACAATTGTCCATGCAATGGCGACTTTATTTTTATGTGTGTGGCGCTGATTGCAACCATTTGGTCACACAACGTGTGTGTTGTTGTGGGCTTTGGCCACATAAAATTATGCCAAATGTGGCCGTAGGTGTTATAAATGGTGACCATATGCTCTTTTAGGTGAGGTAAACTTGTTATTTGTGTGACTATTGTCCATGCAATTGCCACTTTATTTTTATGTGTGTGTGGCTGATTGCAACCATTTCGTCACACAACGAGTGTGTTGTTGTGGGCTTTGGTCACATAAAATTATGTCAAATGTGGCCGTAGGTGTTAAAAAGTGTGACAATTGTCCATGCAATGGCCACTTTATTTTTATGTGTGTGTGGCTGATTGCAACCATTTGGTCACACAACGAGTGTGTTGTTGTGGGCTTTGGTCACATAAAATTATATCAAATGTGGTCGTAGGTGTTAAAAAGTGTGACAATTGTCCATGCAATGACCACTTTATTTTTATGTGTGTGTGGCTGATTTCAACTATTTGGTCACACAACGAGTGTATTGTTGTGGGCTTTGGTCACCTAAAAATATGCCAAATGTGGCCGTAGGTGTTATAAATTGTAAACATATGCTCTTTTAAGTGAGGTAAACTTGTAATTTGTGTGACTATTGTCCATGCAATTGCCACTTTATTTTTATGTGTGTGTGGCTGATTGCAACCATTTGAACGAGTGTGTTGTTGAGGGCTTTGGTCACATAATATTATGCCAAATGTGGCCGTAGGTGTTAAAAATTGTGACCATATGCTCTTTTAAGTGAGGTAAACTTGTAATTTGTGTGACTATTGTCCATGCAATTGCCACTTTATTTCAATGTCTGTGTGGCTGATTGCAACCATTTGAACGAGGGTGTTGTTGAGGGCTTTGGTCACATAAAATTATGCCAAATGTGGTTGTAGGCGTTAAAAATTGTGACCATATGCTCTTTTAAGTGAGGTAAACTTGTAATTTGTGTGACAATTGTCCATGCAATGGCCACTTTATTTTTATGTGTGTGTGGCTGATTGCAACCATTTGGTCACACAACGAGTGTGTTGTTGTGGGTTTTGGTCACATAAAATTATGCCAAATGTGGCCGTAGGTGTTAAAAATTGTGACCATATGCTCTTTTAAGTGAGGTAAACTTGTAATTTGTGTGACAATTGTCCATGCAATGGCCACTTTATTTTTATGTGTGTGTGGCTGATTGCAACCATTTGGTCACACAACGAGTGTGTTGTTGTGGGCTTTGGTCACAAAAAATTATGCCAAATGTGGCCGTAGGTGTTATAAATTGTGACCATATGCTATTTTAAGTGAGGTAAACTTGTAATTTGTGTGACTATTGTCCATGCAATTGCCACTTTATTTTTATGTGTGTGTGGCTGATTGCAACCATTTGGTCACACAATGTGTGTGTTGTTGTGGGCTTTGGTCACATAAAATTATGCCAAATGTGGCCGTAGGTGTTATAAATTGTGACCATATGCTCTTTTAGGTGAGGTAAACTTGTTATTTGTGTGACTATTGTCCATGCAATTGCCACTTTATTTTTATATGTGTGTGGCTGATTGCAACCATTTGGTCACACAACGAGTGTGTTGTTGTGGGCTTTGGTCACATAAAATTATGTCAAATGTGGCCGTAGGTGTTAAAAAGTGTGACAATTGTCCATGCAATGGCCACTTTATTTTATGTGTGTGTGGCTGATTGCAACCATTTGGTCACACAACGAGTGTGTTGTTGTGGGCTTTGGTCACATAAAATTATGTCAAATGTGGTCGTAGGTGTTAAAAAGTGTGACAATTGTCCATGCAATGACCACTTTATTTTTATGTGTGTGTGGCTGATTTCAACCATTTGGTCACACAACGAGTGTATTGTTGTGGGCTTTGGTCACCTAAAAATATGCCAAATGTGGCCGTAGGTGTTATAAATTGTAAACATATGCTCTTTTAAGTAAGGTAAACTTGTTATTTGTGTGACTATTGTCCATGCAATTGCCACTTTATTTTTATGTGTGTGTGGCTGATTGCAACCAGTTGGTCACACAACGAGTGTGTTGTTGTGGGCTTTGGTCACATAAAATTCTGTCAAATGTGGCCGTAGGTGTTAAAAAGTGTGACAATTGTCCATGCAATGGCCACTTTATTTTTATGTGTGTGTGGCTGATTGCAACCATTTGAACGAGGGTGTTGTTGAGGGCTTTGGTCACATAATATTATGCCAAATGTGGCCGTAGGTGTTAAAAATTGTGACCATATGCTCTTTTAAGTGAGGTAAACTTGTAATTTGTGTGACTATTGTCCATGCAATTGCCACTTTATTTTTATGTGTGTGTGGCTGATTGCAACCATTTGAACGAGGGTGTTGTTGAGGGCTTTGGTCACATAAAATTATGCCAAATGTGGTTGTAGGCGTTAAAAATTGTGACCATATGCTCTTTTAAGTGAGGTAAACTTGTAATTTGTGTGACAATTGTCCATGCAATGGCCACTTTATTTTTATGTGTGTGTGGCTGATTGCAACCATTTGGTCACACAACGAGTGTGTTGTTATGGGCTTTGGTCACAAAAAATTATGCCAAATGTGGCCGTAGGTGTTATAAATTGTGACCATATGCTATTTTAAGTGAGGTAAACTTGTAATTTGTGTGACTATTGTCCATGCAATTGCCACTTTATATTTATGTGTGTGTGGCTGATTGCAACCATTTGAACGAGGGTGTTGTTGAGGGCTTTGGTCACATAATATTATGCCAAATGTGGCCGTAGGTGTTAAAAATTGTGACCATATGCTATTTTAAGTGTGGTAAACTTGTAATTTGTGTGACTATTGTCCATGCAATGGCCACTTTATTTTTATGTGTGTGTGGCTGATTGCAACCATTTGGTCACACAACGAGTGTCTTGTTGTGGGCTTTGGTCACCTAAAATTATGCCAAGTGTGGTCGTAGGTGTTATAAATTGTGACCATATGCTCTTTTAAGTGAGGTAAACTTGTAATCTGTGTGACCATTGTCCATGCAATGAGCACTTTATTTTTATGTGTGTGTGGCTGATTGCAACCATTTGGTCACACAACGAGTGTGTTCTTGTGGGCTTTGGTCACATAAAATTACACCAAATGTGGCTGTAGGCGTTAAAAATTGTGACCATATGCTCTTTTAAGTGAGGTAAACTTGTAATTTGTGTGACAATTGTCCATGCAATGGCCACTTTATTTTTATGTGTGTGTGGCTGATTGCAACCATTTGGTCACACAACGAGTGTGTTGTTGTGGGCTTTGGTCACATAAAATTATGCCAAATGTGGCCGTAGGTGTTAAAAATTGTGACCATATGCTCTTTTAAGTGAGGTAAACTTGTAATTTGTGTGACAAATGTCCCTGCAATGGCCACTTTATTTTTATGTGTGTGTGGCTGATTGCAACCATTTGGTCACACAACGAGTGTGTTGTTGTGGGCTTTGGTCACAAAAAATTATGCCAAATGTGGCCGTAGGTGTTATAAATTGTGACCATATGCTCTTTTAAGTGAGGTAAACTTGTAATTGGTGTGTGACTATTGTCCATGCAATTGCCCCTTTATTTTTATGTGTGTGTGGCTGATTGCAACCATTTGGTCACACAACGAGTGTGTTGTTGTGGGCTTTGGTCACATAAAATTATGTCAAATGTGGTCGTAGGTGTTAAAAAGTGTGACAATTGTCCATGCAATGACCACTTTATTTTTATGTGTGTGTGGCTGATTGCAACCATTTGGTCACACAACGAGTGTATTGTTTTGGGCTTTGGTCACTTAAAAATATGCCAAATGTGGCCGTAGGTGTTATAAATTGTAAACATATGCTCTTTTAAGTGAGGTAAACTTGTAATTTGTGTGACTATTGTCCATGCAATTGCCACTTTATTTTAATGTGTGTGTGGCTGATTGCAATCATTTGAACGAGGGTGTTGTTGAGGGCTTTGGTCACATAATATTACGCCAAATGTGGTCGTAGGTGTTAAAAATTGTGACCATATGCTCTTTTAAGTGAGGTAAACTTGTAATTTGTGTGACTATTGTCCATGCAATTGCCACTTTATTTCAATGTGTGTGTGGCTGATTGCAACCATTTGAACGAGGGTGTTGTTGAGGGCTTTGGTCACATAAAATTATGCCAAATGTGGTTGTAGGCGTTAAAAATTGTGACCATATGCTCTTTTAAGTGAGGTAAACTTGTAATTTGTGTGACAATTGTCCATGCAATGGCCACTTTATTTTTATGTGTGTGTGGCTGATTGCAACCATTTGGTCACACAACGAGTGTGTTGTTGTGGGTTTTGGTCACATAAAATTATGCCAAATGTGGCCGTAGGTGTTAAAAATTGTGACCATATGCTCTTTTAAGTGAGGTAAACTTGTAATTTGTGTGACAATTGTCCATGCAATGGCCACTTTATTTTTATGTGTGTGTGGCAGATTGCAACCATTTGGTCACACAACGAGTGTGTTGTTGTGGGCTTTGGTCACAAAAAATTATGCCAAATGTGGCCGTAGGTGTTATAAATTGTGACCATATGCTATTTTAAGTGAGGTAAACTTGTAATTTGTGTGACTATTGTCCATGCAATTGCCACTTTATTTTTATGTGTGTGTGGCTGATTGCAACCATTTGGTCACACAACGTGTGTGTTGTTGTGGGCTTTGGTCACATAAAATTATGCCAAATGTGGCCGTAGGTGTTATAAATTGTGACCATATGCTCTTTTAGGTGAGGTAAACTTGTTATTTGTGTGACTATTGTCCATGCAATGGCCACTTTATTTTATGTGTGTGTGGCTGATTGCAACCATTTGGTCACACAACGAGTGTGTTGTTGTGGGCTTTGGTCACATAAAATTATGTCAAATGTGGTCGTAGATGTTAAAAAGTGTGACAATTGTCCATGCAATGACCACTTTATTTTTATGTGTGTGTGGCTGATTTCAACCATTTGGTCACACAACGAGTGTATTGTGGTGGGCTTTGGTCACCTAAAAATATGCCAAATGTGGCCGTAGGTGTTATAAATTGTAAACATATGCTCTTTTAAGTGAGGTAAACTTGTAATTTGTGTGACTATTGTCCATGCAATTGCCACTTTATTTTTATGTGTGTGTGGCTGATTGCAACCATTTGAACGAGGGTGTTGTTGAGGGCTTTGGTCACATAATATTATGCCAAATGTGGCCGTAGGTGTTAAAAATTGTGACCATATGCTCTTTTAAGTGAGGTAAACTTGTAATTTGTGTGACTATTGTCCATGCAATTGCCACTTTATTTTTATGTGTGTGTGGCTGATTGCAACCATTTGAACGAGGGTGTTGTTGAGGGCTTTGGTCACATAAAATTATGCCAAATGTGGTTGTAGGCGTTAAAAATTGTGACCATATGCTCTTTTAAGTGAGGTAAAGTTGTAATTTGTTTGACAATTGTCCATGCAATGGCCACTTTATTTTTATGTGTGTGTGGCTGATTGCAACCATTTGGTCACACAACGAGTGTGTTGTTGTGGGTTTTGGTCACATAAAATTATGCCAAATGTGGCCGTAGGTGTTAAAAATTGTGACCATATGCTCTTTTAAGTGAGGTAAACTTGTAATTTGTGAGACAATTGTCCATGCAATGGCCACTTTATTTTTATGTGTGTGTGGCTGATTGCAACCATTTGGTCACACAACGAGTGTGTTGTTGTGGGCTTTGGTCACAAAAAATTATGCCAAATGTGGCCGTAGGTGTTATAAATTGTGACCATAAGCTATTTTAAGTTAGGTAAACTTGTAATTTGTGTGACTATTGTCCATGCAATTGCCACTTTATTTTTATGTGTGTGTGGCTGATTGCAACCATTTGAACGAGGGTGTTGTTGAGGGCTTTGGTCACATAATATTATGCCAAATGTGGCCGTAGGTGTTAAAAATTGTGACCATATGCTATTTTAAGTGTGGTAAACTTGTAATTTGTGTGACTATTGTCCATGCAATGGCCACTTTATTTTTATGTGTGTGTGGCTGATTGCAACCATTTGGTCACACAACGAGTGTCTTGTTGTGGGCTTTGGTCACTAAAATTATGCCAACTGTGGCCGTAGGTGTTATAAATTGTGACCATATGCTCTTTTAAGTGAGGTAAACTTGTAATCTGTGTGACCATTGTCCATGCAATGAGCACTTTATTTTTATGTGTGTGTGGCTGATTGCAACCATTTGGTCACACAACGAGTGTGTTGTTGTGGGCTTTCGTCACATAAAATTATGCCAAATGTGGCTGTAGGCGTTAAAAATTGTGACCATATGCTCTTTTAAGTGAGGTAAACTTGTAATTTGTGTGACAATTGTCCATGCAATGGCCACTTTATTTTTATGTGTGTGTGGCTGATTGCACCATTTGATCACACAACGAGTGTGTTGTTGTGGGCTTTGGTCACATAAAATTATGCCAAATGTGGCCGTAGGTGTTAAAAATTGTGACCATATGCTCTTTTAAGTGAGGTAAACTTGTAATTTGTGTGACAATTGTCCCTGCAATGGCCACTTTATTTTTATGTGTGTGTGGCTGATTGCAACCATTTGGTCACACAACGAGTGTGTTGTTGTGGGCTTTGGTCACAAAAAATTATGCCAAATGTGGCCGTAGGAGTTATAAATTGTGACCATATGCTCTTTTATGTGAGGTAAACTTGTAATTTGTGTGACTATTGTCCATGCAATTGCCCCTTTATTTTTATGTGTGTGTGGCTGATTGCAACCATTTGGTCACACAACGAGTGTGTTGTTGTGGGCTTTGGTCACATAAAATTATGTCAAATGTGGTCGTAGGTGTTAAAAAGTGTGACAATTGTCCATGCAATGACCACTTTATTTTTATGTGTGTGTGGCTGATTGCAACCATTTGGTCACACAACGAGTGTATTGTTTTGGGCTTTGGTCACTTAAAAATACGCCAAATGTGGCCGTAGGTGTTATAAATAGTAAACATATGCTCTTTTATGTGAGGTAAACTTGTAATTTGTGTGACTATTGTCCATGCAATTGCCACTTTATTTTTATGTGTGTGTGGCTGATTGCAACCATTTGAAAGAGGGTGTTGTTGAGGGCTTTGGTCACATAATATTATGCCAAATGTGGCCGTAGGTGTTTATTATTGTGACCATATGCTATTTTAAGTGTGGTAAACTTGTAATTTGTGTGACTATTGTCCATGCAATGGCCACTTTATTTTTATGTGTGTGTGGCTGATTGCAACCATTTGGTCACACAACGAATGTCTTGTTGTGGGCTTTGGTCACCTAAAATTATGCCAAATGTGTTTGTAGGTGTTATAAATTGTCACCATATGCTCTTTTAAGTGAGGTAAACTTGTAATCTGTGTGACTATTGTCCATGCAATGAGCACTTTATTTTTATGTGTGTGTGGCTGATTTCAACCATTTGGTCACACAACGAGTGTGTTGTTGTGGGCTTTGGTCACATAAAATTATGTCAAATGTGGCCGTAGGTGTTAAAAAGTGTGACAATTGTCCATGCAATGGCCACTTTATTTTTATGTGTGTGTGGCTGATTGCAACCATTTGGTCACACAACGAGTGTGTTGTTGTGGGCTTTGGTCACCTAAAATTATGCCAAATGTGGCCGTAGGTGTTATAAATTGTGACCATATGCCCTTTTAAGTGAGGTAAACTTGTAATTTGTGTGACTATTGTCCATGCAATTGCCACTTTATTTTTATGTGTGTGTGGCTGATTGCAACCATTTGGTCACACAATGAGTGTGTTGTTGTGGGCTTTGGTCACATAAAATTATGTCAAATGTGGCCGTAGGTGTTAAAAAGTGTGACAATTGTCCATGCAATGGCCACTTTATATTTATGTTTGTGTCGCTGATTGCAACCATTTGGTCACACAACGAGTGTGTTGTTGTGGACTTTGCTCACATAAAATTATGTCAAATGTGGTCGTAGATGTTAAAAAGTGTGACAATTGTCCATGCAATGGCCACTTTATTTTTATGTGTGTGTGGCTGATTGCAACCATTTGGTCACACAATGAGTGTGTTGTTGTGGGCTTTGGTTACATAAAACTATGTCAAATGTGGCCGTAAGTGTTAAAAAGTGTGACAATTGTCCATGCAATGGCCACTTTATTTTTATGTGTGTGTCGCTGATTGCAACCATTTGGTCACACAACGAGTGTGTTGTTGTGGACTTTGCTCACATAAAATTATGTCAAATGTGGTCGTAGATGTTAAAAAGTGTGAAAATTGTCCATGCAATGGCCACTTTATTTTATGTGTGTGTGGCTGATTGCAACCATTTGGTCACACAACGAGTTTATTGTTGTGGGCCTTGGTCACCTAAAAATATGCCTAATGTGGCCGTAGGTGTTATAAATTGTGACCATATGCTCTTTTAAGTGAGGTAAACTTGTAATTTGTGTGACTATTGTCCATGCAATGGCCACTTTATTTTTATGTGTGTGTGGCTGATTGCAACTTTTTGGTTACACAACGAGTGTGTTGTTGTGGGCTTTGGTCACATAAAATTATGCCAAATGTGGCCGTAGGTTTTAAAAATTGTGACCATATGCTCTTTTAAGTGAGGTAAACTTGTAATTTGTGTGACAATTGTCCATGCAATGGCCACTTTATTTTTATGTGTGTGTGGCTGATTGCAACCATTTGGTCACACAACGAGTGTGTTGTTGTGGGCTTTGGTCACATAAAATTATGCCAAATGTGGCCGTAGGTGTTATAAATTGTGACCATATGCACTTTTAAGTGAGGTAAACTTGTAATTTGTGTGACTACTGTCCATGCAATTGCCACTTTATTTTTCTGTGTGTGTGGCTGATTGCAACCATTTGGTCACACAACGAGTGTGTTGTTGTGGGCTTTGGTCACATAAAATTATGTCAAATGTGGTTGTAGGTGTTAAAAAGGGTGACAATTGTCCATGCAATGGCCACTTTATTTTTATGTGTGTGTCGCTGATTGCAACCATTTGGTCACACAACGAGTGTGTTGTCGTGGACTTTGCTCACATAAAATTATGTCAAATGTGGTCGTAGATGTTAAAAAGTGTGACAATTGTCCATGCAATGGCCACTTTATTTTTATGTGTGTGTGGCTGATTGCAACCATTTGGTCACACAACGAGTGTATTGTTGTGGGCTTTGGTCACCTAATAATATGCCAAATGTGGCCGTAGGTGTTATAAATTGTGACCATAGGCTCTTTTAAGTGAGGTAAAATTGTAATTTGTGTGACTATTGTCCATGCAATTGCCACTTTATTTTATGTGTGTGTGGCTGATTGCAACCATTTGGTCACACAACGAGTGTGTTGTTGTGGGCTTTGGTCACTTAAATTATGCCAAATGTGGCCGTTGGTGTTATAAATTGTGACCATATGCCCTTTTAAGTGAGGTAAACTTGTAATTTGTGTGACTATTGTCCATGCAATTGCCACTTTATTTTTATGTGTGTGTGGCTGATTGCAACCATTTGGTCACACAACGAGTGTGTTGTTGTGGGCTTTGGTCACATAAAATTATGTCAAATGTGGCCGTAGGTGTTAAAAAGTGTGACAATTGTCCATGCAATGGCCACTTTATATTTATGTGTGTGTCGCTGATTGCAACCATTTGGTCACACAACGAGTGTGTTGTTGTGGACTTTGCTCACATAAAATTATGTCAAATGTGGTCGTAGATGTTAAAAAGTGTGACAATTGTCCATGCAATGGCCACTTTATTTTTATGTGTGTGTGGCTGATTGCAACCATTTGGTCACACAACGAGTGTATTGTTGTGAGCTTTGGTCACCTAAAATTATGCCAAATGTGGCCGTAGATGTTATAAATTGTGACCATAGGCTCTTTTAAGTGAGGTAAACTTGTAATTTATGTGACTATTGTCCATGCAATTGCCACTTTATTTTTATGTGTGTGTGGCTGATTGCAACCATTTGGTCACATAACGAGTTTATTGTTGTGGGCTTTGGTCACCTAAAAATATGCCTAATGTGGCCGTAGGTGTTATAAATTGTGACCATATGCTCTTTTAATTGAGGTAAACGTGTAATTTGTGTGACAATTGTCCATGCAATGGCCACTTTATTTTTATGTGTGTGTGGCTGATTGCAACCATTTGGTCACACAACGAGTGTGTTGTTGTGGGCTTTGGTTACATAAAACTATGTCAAATGTGGCCGTAGGTGTTAAAAAGTGTGACAATTGTCCATGCAATGGCCACTTTATTTTTATGTGTGTGTGGCTGATTGCAACTTTTTGGTTACACAACGAGTGTGTTGTTGTGGGCTTTGGTCACATAAAATTATGCCAAATGTGGCCGTAGATTTTAAAAATTGTGACCATATGCTCTTTTAAGTGAGGTAAACTTGTAATTTGTGTGACAATTGTCCATGCAATGACCACTTTATTTTTATGTGTGTGTGGCTGATTGCAACCATTTGGTCACACAATGAGTGTGTTGTTGTGGGCTTTGGTTACATAAAACAATGTCAAATGTGGCCGTAGGTGTTAAAAAGTGTGACAATTGTCCATGCAATGGCCATTTTATTTTTATGTGTGTGTGGTTGATTGCAACCATTTGGTCACACAACGAGTGTGTTGTTGTGGGCTTTGGTTACATAAAATTATGTCAAATGTGGTCGTAGGTGTTAAAAAGTGTGACAATTGTCCATGCAATGGCCTCTTTATTTTTATGTGTGTGTGGCTTATTGCAACCATTTGGTCACACAACGAGTTTATTGTTGTGGGCTTTGGTCACCTAAAAATATGCCTAATGTGGCCGTAGGTGTTATAAATTGTGACCATATGCTCTTTTAAGTGAGGTAAACTAGTAATTTGTGTGACTATGTCCATGCAATTGCCACTTTATTTTATGTGTGTGTGGCTGATTGCAACCATTTGGTCACACAACGAGTTTGTTGTTGTGGGCTTTGGTCACATAAAATTATCTCAAATGTGGCCGTAGGTGTTATAAATTGTGACCATAGGCTCTTTTAAGTGAGGTAAACTTGTAATTTATGTGACTATTGTCCATGCAATTGCCACTTTATGTAACAACCTAACTTTTATCAATCATGTAATAATTGATTCTGAGATATAATATAATTTTATTATATTATTTATGTTGTTATTAAAATAAAATAAATATGAAATGGATTAAGTAAATATAATTTAAAATTATATTTATGATATGATTGAGTAAAATAAAAGAGATGTAAAATACAAAAGTTTAGTGGGTTAAACTACAAATGAAACTAAATGAAATATATATACTCAAATAAATGAACAATTAAGATCATTAATCTTAACAACTCTCTCTCTCTACTCTCTCACTAAGTATACGGCTACTCTTACAAATTGTCAAAGAAATTCATCATAATTGCAAGTAATTGAAGATTTAATACAAGAAAGGAGTTACAAGAATCAAAGATCAACAACAATCTACAAGAACTTGAGGTAAATTTACTTAATTTTCGGTATTTTGATTGTTTGGTTCGGTTTTGTGTCAAAACCGAAATCAAGAGATTAAAATGTGAGGATTTGATGTTGCATGTTAGAAATATTGGTAGATTATGATGAATTAATGATAATAAAAGTAACAGAAACAAAATTTGTGGAATAGATCATCCAAAATAATGAAGAAATCGGATATTTTGGTAAAAATATTGTTCTTGACAAAATTTCATATTTTTGGATGATCTTGATCGAAATATGATGTTATTGATAGGGAAAAATATATAAAATCAACCCAAGAATGATAATATAACATAAAATAAAGTTGCATGTTAGTTTGAGTAAGTTTTGGGAAAATTTATGAAAAATCCGTATGAATATAAGTATGAACATGAAGAACATTTCTGGGAAAAATATGTGAGATCCGAATTCGGCTGAGTCCGAATTCGGATGAGTGACATCAATTCGGATCCCATATTTCGGACTCCCTAATTCGGATGAGGACTCATTTCGGATGCCACCTAATTCGGTTCCAAATCCGAAATCCGGTTGACTGATTCGGGCATTACTTGGTCCGAATTCGGAAGGATCAATTCGGTTGAATCCGAATCCGGGTCCCTAGTTCGGATAGATCCGAATTCGGGAGATCCGAAACCCGATTCAATATAAATTGATATTTTAAGTAAAATTTATATATAAATATATATATTGATATATATATATATATATATATATATATATATATATATATATATGGTGAACTAAGAGAATAAAGATTTATGAACTAGAAGTTATCAGAATCAGATAGAATTTAAAGAATTTATGACCAAAAGATGATGACATTGATAAGATAAATATTCAGATATCAGCCTCAGATAAAATACAAGAATTTGAAGACTAAAATGATGATGATAAAGATGATGAAATGACCTGATATTATCATGAATGATTTTGAACAGGTTCAGTATATTCTGAACAAAGATTTACAGATTTAAAGACTTAAAAGCGGGTCAGAGACTTGAACTGACAGATTACAGATTGACAAAATCCTGAGATAACTCAGGTGGCAGATTCTTATATCTGTTTGACCAAGACCCAGATCTGTGAGTTATAGATATTCAAATTGAACATGCAAAGATCCGTTTGAGATATATTGATGCTGTTACATTATTTGACATTCATTTATCAGCTGGATTGAGACCTGTGCACACCATGGATGGGTGTTGCCCAGTGAATCATGATAGCTATTTGCTTATCATTTCATATTACATTTATTAGCACTTCAGACTTTGCTTTATGATTCGTTGCTATCATGACTTCTAAGACTTAAGCTTACTTCATTGATCAGACTTGATAAGATTTATTCAGCTTGACTAGCCCTTATGGTCTATTGTTCTAGACCTGGCTATTCCACCAGTTCTCACGAACTTGGTAATGACCTCCGATGTTCGGCCATTTTGACCTACTGGTAGCTAGCCCAGTATGTGGCTGATCCCCACGATTTAAGCGTGAGTGTGGTTTGAACATCATCCGATCTTAAGATACTATATCTCAATCATGATGAGGGCTGTAGCGGCAGCCAAGACTTATCACGCTTAGACTGATGACTCCGCTTGACACGCATGTTAATATTGAAAATCTATAAACTCACTAAGCTTTGCTTACAGATGTTGTTTTAAAATTTTACAGGAAAAGCCAAAGGAAAATCACCTGCGGGACCTAGTATTTAGGTCATTCAAGATCCAAGTTTTGAAGCTTTCCTAGACCACTTCTCAACAAACTTTCTGGTACTGATTTGGAAGACAGCTAATGTGGTGGTTTTGGGTAGACTTGTTGTGATGATTGATGTTATGAATAGATTAGATGTTACCCTTTTATAATTTTATTTTGAAATATGTAAACTTAAATCCTAATCTATAATGTACATGTAATTTTTAATTCCGCAATTAATTACCCTATCTTAGTATGGTTGATATCGTATTTCATGATGTGGGACCTAGACTGGTGAGAACTGCCCCGTAAGGGGTGGTCTTCACAGGATGGTATCAGAGCCCATAGTTTGAGTGAATCAAGTATTACGTGAGTATACTTGATCTCAAACTGAAGCAATACATATGTATCAATCATTTAGGTGGTTTGAACTGAGATAGGATGTACAGACTGTTAGGATGGGAAAAAGGGTACATAGATCTAAGTCTATAAACTGATAGTTAATTTATTTTAATTTTCAGTAGAAGATGTCAGGATCAGGATCAGGTGATATTCCCAACAATATGACCCAACAACAAATGTTTGAAATGATGCAACAATTTCTAGCCCAACACTCAGAACAACAAAACAAAATGATGCAAGAACAGTTTCGTGCCAGAGATGAGGCCGAAACTAAAAGACGTGAAGAAAAGAAAAATAAGAGAAAAGAAAAGCAAGTCCAGACCAATGAATCTGATTCTGATAATTCAAATCCAGAAACCCAAATAGCTCAGCCAAAAGGCTGCAAATTCAAAGATTTTAAAGCGAGCGGTGCCCTGAATTTCGAGGGTACTGTGAATCCGATTCAGGCGATGGATTGGATTAGTCATACTGAAGAAATTTTTAGAATCTCTGACTGTTTAGATTCTAAGAAAGTAAGCTACGCATCTGCGTTGTTTGTTGGAGCTGCCCGTGCCTGGTGGAAAACCCAGCGAAGTATCTATGGTGAGGAGGTGATTCAGACTTTGGAATGGGAGCAGTTTCTTGATATGTTCAATGCGAAATACTGCCCAGTTGACCAGCAAGATAAGATGGAAGTCCAATTAATGCAACTGACTCAGGGAACGAAGACTGTAGATGAATATGAACACGAATTTTCGAGATTATGTGGCTACTCTTCTTACCAAGTAGCAACAGAGGAAAGGAAAATGAATAGGTTCCGAGTAGGACTCAATCCTAGATACAGACATCCGATGAGCGCGATTAAATACAAGAGTTATCTAGAAATGGTAGAAGCGGCTAGACAAATCGAGCGAGGTTACTTAGAGTATGGTGATCAGCTATACGCTCCGTCTACCAATCCGATGAACCCGTCTCCTCCAAAGAAACAGCGATTTGGCAGATTCTTTAAGCCAAATAAGTCTCAGTCACAATCTCAGCAATCCCATCATTATAGTTCACAGCCGAAAGCGCAAGCCTACTCATTGACAAACGAGCCACGATTCTGTAAGCGATGCCGAAAATCACATATGGGGTTATGTAATCCAGAAGACGTTACTTGCTTCGCGTGCAACATGATCGGTCACAGCAGTGATGAATGTCCGCAGCAGGGACGTGGATGTGCGAAATGTGGAAAGAGAGGGCACTTCATGTATCAGTGTCGTAGCGGACCACGTTATCAGTCTCAATCATCAGCAGGAGGTTCTACAGGGAAAAGTTCTGCTGCAACGCCGACTGCACGGACTCGAGCTTTCCAAATTACAGCTGAAGAGGCGAGAGAAACACCAGACGTAGTCACCGGTACGTTTCTGTTAAATACAATTCCTGCTCGTGTGTTATTTGATTCCGGTGCTAGTCGTTCCTTCATATCAACTACTTTCGCTCAAAGACTATATAAATCTCCCTCGAAGCTTCCCGTAATACTTGATATCGAGACAGCCAGCAACAACTATGTTATGGCTGATTCTGTTTATCGTAACTGCACTCTACTTGTCAATAACATTGTATTCAATCTCGACCTCATCCCGATTCCTTTAAAAGAATTTGATGTCATCATCGGTATGGATTGGCTAATGAACAACGAGGCCACAATCATCTGCAACCGACGAGTAATCAGAATCAAATCTTCAGACGGTCGAGTACTTGAGATTAAGGGCGAAAAGCGGAAAGGTGCGCATTGCTTTATATCTGTAGAAAAGGCTCACAAATATTTGTCTAAAGGTCACGACTCTTACCTTTGTTATGCTCTATCTGAGTCCAGCTCTGAAAAGAAATCGTTGTCCGACATTCCTATCGTCTGTGAGTTCCCAGACGTATTCCCTGACAATATTTCCGGAGTGCCACCGGAACGACAAGTCGAGTTCAGTATTGACTTGGTTCCTGGTGCGGCTCCTATCGCAAAAGCTCCATACAGACTTGCACCTGCAGAAATGCAGGAAATGTCAAAGCAACTGCAAGAGCTGTTGGAGAAGGGGCTTATCCGACCAAGTTCTTCTCCGTGGGGTGCACCAGTACTATTTGTTAAAAAGAAAGACGGAACTTTCCGTATGTGCATCGATTACCGCGAGTTGAACAAGGT
>JAANYP010005008.1:0-66643 GCA_020465985.1 Centrapalus pauciflorus
TCTCATGTCTTCCTCAGATTCCCAGGTCTGAGAAATTCCGTGAGAAGTCCTCCACTGCACCAACACCATTGCTATTTCTCTATTTCTCAGTTTCTTCATCTTTGTTTCTAGAATAACTTCAGGCTCGTCACATTGCAGTTTCTCGTTAATCTTGTAACTTAGATGATCGGCCCACTTTTCTCTGTCATCTTCTTTGCACTTCCTAAGCTGCGAAACGTGAAACACGGGGTGTATGTTGGACAGTTCGCTTGGCAAGTCCAACAGATAAGATTGAGTTCCAACACGCTCGGTGATCTTGAAAGGACCAACGAATCGTGGTGCTAACTTGCCACGCTTGCCGAATCTGAACACACCTTTCCTCGGCGAGACTTTTAATACAACATAGTCGTCCTTCTGGAATTCTAAAGGTTTATGGCGTCGGTCGTGATACGATTTCTGTCGAGATTGAGCAGTTTCTAAGCGTTGACGTATGATTCGGATCTTTTCATTTGTCTGCTGAAGTAGCTCGGGACCGGCGATTGGTGCTTCACCGGCTTCATGCCAACACGTAGGAGTTCGGCACTTGCGTCCGTATAAGGCTTCGAAAGGTGCGGCTTTGATGGATGAGTGGTAACTATTGTTATAAGAAAATTCTGCTAACGGCAAGTGGTCATCCCAACTACCGCTAAACTCAAGAACACATGCCCGCAGCATGTCTTCGAGTGTAAGGATCGTACGCTCACTCTGGCCATTAGGCTGTGGATGATACGCTGTGCTCATTCTGATCTTAGTGCCTAATCCATCTTGTAATGCACTCCAGAACCTCGAAGTGAATCGGCTGTCGCGGTCGGAAACAATTGACAAAGGCACACCGTGTCGTGTAACGATCTCGTCTATGTACAACTTGGCTAGTTTCTCAAGTGAATAGTTTTCGCGAATCGGAATGAAATGTGCGACTTTGGTTAGGCGATCCACGATAACCCATATTGCGTCGTGCTGTCTTCGTGTAGTCGGCAACTTCGTCACAAAGTCCATCGTTATGTGATCGAACTTCCACTCGGGAATCGGTAGAGGCTGTAGTCTGCCATAAGGCTGCTGATGCTCCGCTTTGACCAATTGGCAAGTAACACAATTATCGACATATTGACCTACGTCTCTTTTCATACCGGGCCACCAATATTCGGCTTTTAGATCGTTGTACATCTTGGTGCTGCCAGGATGTACCGAGAAGTTAGAACAGTGGGCTTCCGAAAGAATTTTCTGTCGAACATCACCAAATTTGGGAACCCAGACACGATTTTTGAAAAGCTTTAAGCCACGAGGGCTATCGGTTAAGAACTGAAGTTGCCCTTTCATGTCCTCAGAGTTGAGGTTTTCTTCTTTTAGGGCTTCGGCTTGAGAAACGAGAATTTCATCAATCAGAGTAGATGAAAACAAAGTATGAGTCAAGGTATAGAGACATTTAGCAGAGTAGGATTTACGACTCAATGCGTCGGCCACCACATTCGCTTTGCCAGGGTTATAAAGAATATCACAGTCATAGTCTTTGATGAGTTCCATGGAGCGTCGCTGGCGCATGTTGAGCTCCTTCTGGCTGAATATATACTTAAGGCTCTTGTGATCCGTATACAGCTGACATTTGGTGCCGTAGAGATAATGCCGCCATGTTTTCAATGCAAAAGTCACAGCAGCAAGTTCAAGGTCATGAGTCGGATGACTCTTTTCATGATCCTTAAGCTGGCGAGAAGCGTATGCTATGACTCTGCCTCTTTGCATCAAAACACACCCAAGCCCTTGATATGAAGCATCGCTGAAGACCACAAAGTCTTCATTGCCTTCGGGTAAGGCCAAAATAGGTGCTTCGGTGAGTTTCTGTTTTAAAGTTTGGAATGCGTTCTCTTGAGCTTCTTCCCAAATAAAGGGAACATTCTTGCGAGTAAGAGATGTAAGAGGCATGGCTAGTTTTGAGAAGTCCTTAATGAATCGACGGTAGTAACCCGCCAATCCCAAGAAACTTCGGATTTCAGTGGCTGATTTGGGAGCTTCCCAATTTTGAATGGCTTCTATCTTAGAAGGATCCACAGAGATTCCTTCACCAGATATCACATGACCAAGGAATTGTATTTGTCGCAACCAAAATTCGCATTTAGAGAACTTGGCGTAAAGTCGCTCCTTGCGCAGCAACTCTAGCAGCTCTCTAAGATGCACAGCATGCTCAGCTTCAGTTTTCGAGTAGATGAGAATATCGTCTATAAAGACGATAACGGACTTATCGAGCATTGGTCTACAAACGCGGTTCATCAGATCCATGAACGCCGCAGGAGCGTTTGTAAGACCAAAGGGCATAACAAGAAACTCGTAATGCCCATATCTGGTACGGAAAGCCGTTTTAGGGACGTCTTCTTCATGAACTTTGAGCTGATGATACCCAGATCTAAGATCGATCTTTGAGAAGTAACTTGCTCCCTGAAGCTGGTCGAAAAGATCGTCTATTCTGGGCAATGGATATTTGTTCTTTATTGTTACCTTGTTCAACTCCCTATAATCAATGCACATCCGGAGAGTCCCATCTTTCTTCTTAACGAATAAAACAGGAGCTCCCCAGGGAGATGAACTTGGTCGTATGAGTCCCTTGTCAAGCAATTCTTGCAATTGCTTCATCATTTCTTGCATCTCAGCAGGTGCAAGTCTATACGGTGCTCGAGCAATTGGTGCCGCGCCGGGCACTAAATCAATTCTGAACTCCACCTGACGGTCTGGTGGGAGTCCAGAGATGTCCTCGGGAAAGACATCTGGAAATTCAGAGGCTATCGGTACCTCGGCTAAAGTTTTCTTTTCAGACTTAGCATTTATTGCATATGCTAAGTATGACACGCAACCCTTAGCTATATGTTTCCTAGCTTTGACTACAGAAATTAAACATAAGTCACCTTTCTTTCTGTCACCATAGATGCAGATACTGCGGCCATCCGGTGTAGTGAGCTTTATCAACTTCTTCTTGCAGACAATGTTGGCGTCATGATGATCAAGCCAATCCATACCGACGATGACGTCGAATTCGTGAAAGTCCATAGGAATGAGGTCAAGTTGGAACGTGCAATTATCTAACAGAATTATGCAGTCGCGGTAAATTTTATCGGTGGACACGCACACGTTACTGGCCGTTTAGATATCAAATATAACAGGCAGAGTTGTCGGAGTAATTCCAAGCTTAGATGCAAATGCACTTGATATAAAAGAGCGATTGGCTCCTGAATCGAAAATAACTCTAGCAGGGATAGAGTTAACAAGAAACGTACCAGATACCACATCTGGTATTTCCTTCGCTTGCTCGACTGTTATTTGGAATGCGCGATTCTGACTCCTAGTTGGCTCGTTACGGCGACTAGAACCTCCACGCGATGCGCTATGTCGGGCTGGTTGATTCTGTCTTTGTTGATGATATTGTTGTTGGGGTCGGTGCTGCTGCTGCTGCAATCGTGGATGATGTTCTGCACTTGGGTAAACTATGCTGAACGGATGCGTGCATGCATGCTCATTATGTCCAGGGCGTAAACAGTTGTTGCAAACTTTAACTTTGTTAGGACATTCTTCACTGCTATGTCCTATTTTGTTGCACACATAGCACCTCACATCATTGGGGTTACAACGCCCAATGTGTGACTTCTGGCAGCGGCGACACTGCCTCGGCTCGGAATGCACCGCATAAGATCGAGATTGCTGCGCCGGAGGCGAGCTGAACTGTCGGTACTGAGACTGCTGTGGCTGAGAATATCTGGATGAAGATCCAGAATAGCTTCCGGTGCGCGATTTCTTGGGCGGTGATGGACATGTCGGGTTAACAGAGGAAGCAGGAACTCCTCCGGCTCGAATAAAATCCTGCTTGATAATTCGAGCAGCTTCAACACAATCAGCGTAGTTGGTGTACCTCTGATGCTTCAAAAACTTCTGATACTCGGGATGTAGACCCATAAGAAAACGGTCGATCTTTCGCTCTTCAGTAGCGACTTGATAGTCAGACAGCAAGCTTAGTCGGGTGAATTCAATCTCATACTCAGTCACCGATTTGGTTCCCTGAGTAAGAGACATCAGCTTCTCTTCCAAACGCTTCTTTTCATCAGCTGGGCAGTACTGACGAAAGAAAATAACTTTGAATTCATCCCAAGATAGGGACTTAATCCAGTTGGCTCCGTGCATGTTTTCCTGAGACCTCCACCACATAACAGCGCCACCCTCGAACAGTGTTGTAGCGAAGCTGACCTTTGATTCTTCAGCACAGTCACTAATGAGAAATATCCGCTCGATGCCAGTGATCCACTCAAGCGCTTCGATCGAATTTGCAGCACCCTTAAAAGGTTGAGCTCCGCAAGCCTTGAAATAACGGAAGTTGCAGCCCTTAGGAGGGACTACAGGGGCTTCCTCCTCGTCGGTGTCGTCGTTTCGGCGTCCAGTGTCTTCATGCTGCTTCTTCTGGCGTTCTTCCCTTCGCCTAGTTTCGGCTTCATCACGGGCACGAAACTGGTCTTGCAAAATTTTAGCTTGACGCTCGTTGTTTTCATTGAGCATCGTTTGCATTATTTGCATGATCTGTTCAGGAGTGAGTCCACCTCCAGCTCCTTCACCAGATCCAGACATGTTCTGAAATTATATAAATAATACTTGCATAAGAATAGGTATAATTCCTATTCTACCCCATTTCCCAATTCCTAAAGCAAAGTCAAAGCCTATCTCAGGTCAAGTTAAAGCCTAGACATTCGAAGCTAATATCTTTGCTTAAAAGTTTGAGTCCAAGTGTTATTGCTAACACTTGAATCCCTCAAACTAATGCTCTGATACCATCCTGTCACATCCTTGCTTTAAAACACGCTTGCTTATCCCAGGAATAACAATAAATGCATAAAGCTAAATAAAACATTACAATAAGTCTTGCACTACACATGCTTCAAGGTTACAGTACTAAGTTGCTAAAAACATCATAACATAAATAAAAGCAGCTACCCAAAACCCAAGGCATTATAAGCTATACCACAAGCTGAAAATGAGCTAAGTCCTCTGGGCAGATCAGATAATAGACCTAAGCAGAAGGTCCAGCTTGTTCTTTACCTTTTCCTGTAAAAATTGTAAGTAGCAACTGTAAGCTAAAGCTTAGTGAGTAAACAGATATTCATGAATGCATGTAAAATATGAGGCGAAAGTGCCTATAAAGGCTGTTATGCTTGCTTGCTTGCTTGTTTGCTTAATACCCAGAAAGAATGCTGCACAATTGAGACATTTCACGCAGAAAGGAGATGACACCACTAGGGGTTTACCGCTAACAGATGATCAATCTGTGATACGGGGCTAGCTACCCGTATAATGCTCAAGGGATAGTGGTGAACATCAGAATTGCTTGCTCGCTAAATATAATGCTTATGAGATGCACAAAGAAACGCTAACACAAGGTTTGCTGTATAGTATGCAGAACAATAAACAGATAGCAGATAAATATGCATATTAATAGATCAAATGTAAGATCCGGCTAAGCTGGGCATCACCTGTACCACAGTGTTCGCCTTCACTCACAAAAGTCTATTGAATTCCAAAGAAGTCACATAGAAGCAATTTATGTCTCAATTTCATATAAAACATGTAAACAAGAATAACTGTTACTCACAGTACTGAAAATGCTTTGAAATGCTCTGAAATACTTGCTCGGGCTTATTTACGCTTTAAATTGCTTTATAATGCTTGCACTTGCTTATCTAGGCTCAATATAGACTGGCACTGGCTTTGACTCGCAGCTGGGCTAAACAGCTTATGTATAATATCTGAAGTTTAATATTACAGAACATGTGCTAAATTAATATTGTAGCTCAATATTCCAACATCTATAAGCCATAACTTCTAGCTAAATATTTTGCTATTTATTTTGCTAATTTATGCGTTGTTCGTAAATTTTATCAATTAGATTCGAAATTTAGGGGTTAGATTCGAATCTGAGCATCAGATTCGAAGTCAGATTCGAATCTGAGTAACAAACTCGAAGCCAGACTCGAACTGGGTTAGATTCGAAGCCAGACTCGAACAGGGGAGGGGTTAGATTCGAACCTCATTCGAATCTGAGGATAGATTCGAGACCCATATCTCGAATCTAGCTCTATTCGAGTCTGTTCTTGGCATTTCGAGTCTGTTCTATACATACTCGAGTTTGTTCATAAACTACAGCTTTAAACATGCATTTTCAAGCCTCAAATCCACAAATAATCTAAGTAATAAGCCTCGGTTTAGTTATATTATACATTATCTATCATATTCTAGCTAAAATTCATACGAAATTAGCTTTAAATCGCCTAAAAATAATAAACTCGAATTTTGTACTTCAAACCGAAAATGCAGAAGTCGAAAATGACATTTCTTACCTCAAATCCGTATGAAATCGTACATGCAATAGGAGATTCACGTAGTACTCTTCGAGATCTTTCCGTTAACGTATAGAACACGAGATTTGGCCGGTCGGTTTGGGAGAAAAGCTAGAGAGAAGTTCAATTCTAGAGAGAGGAGCTCTGGAAATGCTAGACGGTTTTGCAAAAGTGAGAAAATGGAGCCCCCAACTCCTATTTATACTAAATCTCGAAATTACATCATTTTACGCAAATTGCTCAAAAATACTTAAAATAAAATGCAAATAAAAGCAAGGTGTTATATGTACTCACCTGGATCAATTCGCACAAAATCCCCAAGTCGCTGACCCGAACCTGACTCGTACCGACCTCGGTAACTTCCTGTACACACAACGAATCTTCCCAGATTAATCCCAATTCAACAGATAAGCCCAAAATGCCCAATAGTCATTAATACAATTGATGAAACCCTCAAAAAGCAACCCAAATAGGTTCCCGGGGTCTAAAAACCTAATCTGGCCAAAACAGCCCTGATCACGCCCGCGCTCATCTGATCACGGCCGCGCTCCCGATCACGTCCGCGCTCATCTGATCACGGCCGCGCTCATCTGATCACGGTCGCGCTCATCTGATCACGGTCGCGCTCATCTGATCACGGCCGCGCTCGCGGTTTAGACTCATCTTTTTCCTTTTTCAGCTTCTTTCCATGGAGATTTCGTCCCCAAAACCGATTTTAGCCATAACAGATTGCAAAGATCATCCCAAAACACTTGTAAATCATACAGAAACTGTTAGGCACAAAAAGGCCTCAGTCAAACCTGTTGTACATCTGAGGGGGAGATTTTTATTCAAACCTATTGATGCATTTGAAGGTTGAATTTAAGGCCTGTTATATGCCTTATTGAGACCTGAAAATGATTTGTAATATCAGCCCAAAGTTGTTTATCATGTTGCATTCGTTGCAACAAAGACAGTTTTGTCCAAGCTGTTCTGTCTGCTGAACAGGCTGGGCATAAACTGTCTACGCTGTTCTATTCTCTTGAGCAGCTTGGGCAGTTTACAAGTGTTCTGTTCTTTGTGAACAGAACCTGTTCTTTGTGAACAGGCTAAACACTTTATGGAATATGTTTCCAAGTCCTCATGTATTGTTTTTGGCTACAAGATCAGTTTACAAAGTCGAAGACAAAGTGGAAAACAAAACTGCTTTCAGAGAGCCTCAGATCCCTTAACTCAGAATAAATGCTTTCAGAGAGCCTCAGATCTATACAAGGTGGATCTGAGACAGCTTGCAGCCTTCAGACTTGCAGCTTCATTTAGGCAATCAAGCAGGTGGAGAGCAGCCGTCTGGGATCAGCTCAGAGGCTTTTATGAAAGAGGTGAACTTCAAGATCCCAAGTTTATGATCCTCAGAATTGAAATTCAAGATCTAGAAGAAACAAGGGAAGAGCTTGAAAAATTGTTTGAAGGACCACCTCCACTGGAATGAAGTCCATCTACCATCAGGGTAGGTGAAGAATGGGAGTTGTCCATCTGTTGGACAGGCTTGCCATTATCTGCTCCCAACACAAACAGTCCAAAGTGTTGAAACCTGCTGTACATTAGTTGTACTTAATTACATCAGTTGCAACTTTTCTTATTTACATTAGTTGTAATATACACTAGTACATTAGTTGTACTCTTGTAAAAACATGTGTTGTTTTATGTAATCAAAATCAGTATATATAAACTGATCTTTTACTTTACCTAAATGTTGTAATTTCTTTTCAGCAAGATGTATTGTAAAAATGTATAGTGATTATTGATTAAATCAGCTTAGACTGATTATTGCAAATAGGGGGAGATTGTTAGGCACAAAAAGGCCTCAGTCAAACCTGCTGTACATCTGAGGGAGAGATTTTTATTCAAACTTGTTGATGCATTTGAAGGTTGAATTTAAGGCCTGTTATATGCCTTATTGAGACCTGAAAGTGATTTGCAAAATCAGCCCAAAGCTGTTTATCATGTTGCATTCGTTGCAACAAAGACAGTTTTGTCCAAGCTGTTCTGTCTGCTGAACAGGCTGGGCATAAACTGTCTACGCTGCTCTATTCTCTTGAGCAGCTTGGGCAGTTTACAAGTGTTCTGTTCTTTGTGAACAGGCTAAACACTTTATGGAATATGTTTCCAAGTCCTCATGTATTGTTTTTGGCTACAAGATCAGTTTACAAAGTCGAAGACAAAGTGGAAAACAGAACTGCTCAGCCTGCCCACGCTGTTCTGTTACATGAAGACAAAGGATATTTGAAAAAGGGTGACATACCTTTTTCTTATATCAAAATAGGCCTTAGTAAAAGAAGAAAGACACAAAGTTGACATTCCTCTTTTAGTTAAAGGCGTATGCAACAATAGATAAATACAAAAGACAAAAGTTCTGCAACATGAAGACATGTCTGCTTTTCAGAATGTGCAGAAAAGTTATGTTGTCTTTTCAACAAGACATTCCACCTTTTTCTTTTCGTCCAATGAAGAAGCTTCACTAATATCCTCTGTGTGGGTATAAAAGGAAACTTCTAAGGATTGAAAAGATATAGAACTAAGAGTGTGAAATCAGAACGTGCATTTGAAGTGTGTCTTTCCATGCATGCAAGTCTGCTTGAATAAAACAGTGCTCTGTGTCTAAGCTGTTATTGTTCAAGCTGTCCTTCTGAGTCTTGTAAACACAGTGAGTGCTTCTAAGTGAGTGTATTCATCGTAACTAGTTTGAGTCTGTCTTAGACTAGTTAACATACTGTTGTATCTGTCATCTGAGCTTGAACCTTTCCGCATTCAAGCTTGTTTGTAATTAACTTTTGTTGATAATACATACAAACATTGAGAAAAGAGTGTGTAGTTTTTAAATAGCTGTATTCACCCCCCCTCTACAACTTAAGGTTATATACTTGGGAAACCTTTTGGGACCTACAGAGTCCAATTCCCACAATTTCATAACAATTAACACATAAATCAAGCTCAAATCAAGGAATTCTTACCCTGAAACTTCAAGAACACAACTTGAAGACTTCAAATCTGATTTGCAACAATTAATCCTCACTTAATTGGCTTCAAACTCACTGAATCAGAGGTACAAGCACACACATACACTTTCCTTAGGTTTTGCACAAAAAGGAAGGAAGAAAGAACGTCACACACATATATACGTACACATACGGATCCGGTTATATCGCGGGTTCGACACCGATACCCGACCCCAATATTAAAAATTCACTATGTATATCAATAAATCCCATTTAAATCCGTGAATCCATAATTATAGTTTATCCACTAAAATTATATCACGAATCCACGTAATCCCCGTCCCGACACGTATAATCCACTATACGGGACGCAATTGGACCAACGTAATACTCAATAAAATAATTGGTTAATAAGATAATTACACGTACCTGCTCGGGAGTCGGGGTGTTACAAATCCTCCCCCGTTATAAAGATTCCGTCCCGGAATCTAACTCTTGCTCTGGAACAGGAAAGGATAGCGACTCCGCATATCAGACTTAGCCTCCCAAGTTGCGCTGGTACCCTTATGGTGTTTCCACTGAACGAGTACCAAGGATATCTCTTTATTGCGCAACCTCTTCACCTTGCGATCAGTAATCATCTCTGGCTGCTCAACATACCTCAACTGGTCATCCACTGATATCTCAGACAATGGCACATATTGCTCCTCTTTCGCTAAACACTTTCTCAAATGGCTTACGTGGAATGTATCATGTACACCGGCTAACTCTGGCGGCAATCTCAATCGGTAGGCCTGATCTCTGACCTTGGCTATGATCTCAAACGACCCTATATACCTCGGACTCAGCTTGCCCCGGTGTCTGAATCGGATTACCCCTTTCCACGGAGATAATTTTAGCAACACCTGATCCCCAACACTGAATTCAAGCTCGGAGGTACGATGGTCAGCATAACAATTCTGACGGCTCTGTGCGACACACATATGCTCCCGGATCACGGCTACTTTATCACTTGTCTCCTGAAGTAGCTCGGGCCCACTGATCGGTCGCTCACCGACCTCACCCCAACACACTGGGGTTAGACACTTACGGCCATATAATGCTTCAAACGGTGCCATCTTAATCGAGGCGTGGTAGCTATTGTTATATGCGAACTCAACTAACGGGAGATGCACATCCCAGCTACCTCTGAAGTCTATGGCACATGCTCTCAGCATATCCTCGAGTGTCTGATTGGTGCGCTCAGTCTGCCCATCTGTCTGAGGCCTGTAAGCTGTACTCAGCTGAACCCGGGTAGCCAGCTCTCTCTGGAAGCTCTGCCAGAACCGCGAGGTGAAACGAGTATCGCGGTCAGAAGTAATCGACTTTGGAATCCCATGTGGCGACACTACCTCATCAATATACAGCCGCGCTAGCTGATCCATAGTGATCGTACCCCGAACAACAAGAAAGTGCGCACTTTTAGTCAACTTGTCCACTATGACCCAAATCATGTCGTTCCTACGCATGGTACGAGGAATTCGGACGATGAAATCCATCATGATGTGGTACCATTTCCACTCGGGAATCTCCAGTGGTTGTAGACGGCCGTGCGGTTTCTGATGCTCACTTTTAACCCGCAAACATGTCATACACTGCTCGACATAACGACCCACGTCCCTTTTCATACCCGGCCACCAGTAGAACTCTCGGAGATCTCGGTACATCTTGGTGCTCCCATGATGAATGGACAACCTCGACCTATGCGACTCATCAAGGATCAACTGCCGCAAGTCCCCAACTCTGGGAACCCAAACTCTGTCTCTCAACGCATACAAACCCCGGTCATCCTTGACCAACGCCTCTGTCTGCCCCACTAACCTCTCTCTCTTCACATTCTGCTCCCGCGAACCCTCTATCTGTGCCAATCTCAGACTGTCAATCAGGGTAGAGGTGATCTCGAGTCTCACAGCTCGGGAAGTAACTGTCTGGGCACACGCCATACGGCTCAAGGCGTCATCTACTACGTTCGCCTTCCCAGGGTGATAATGTATCTCACAGTCATAGTCTTTCAGGAGCTCTAAACTGCGTCTCTGTCACATGTTCAATTCCTTCTGCTAAGAAGATACTGAAGGCTCTTGTGATCAGTATAAACCACGAACTGAGATCCATATAGATACTGTCGCCATATCTTCAACGCAAAGACGATGGCATCCAACTCAAGATCGTGAACCGTATGATTCTATTCATATGTCTTCAACTGCCTCGAAGCGTAGGCAATCACCTTGCCTCGCTGCATCAATACACAGCCCAGCCCCGCCCCTGATGCATCACAATATACAGCGAAATCATCCGTGCCCTTGGGTAAGGCCAACATCGGCGCCTGACATAATCGAGCTCTCAACTCAGCAAAGGCAGCCTCCTGCTCGTCATTTCACTCGAATGGTACGCCCTGCCGTGTCAGTCTCGTCAACGGCATGGCTATCCGCGAAAAGTTTTGAATAAACCGTCTGTAGTAGCCTGCTAATCCCAGGAAACTACGAATCTCTGGCACGGTCTTAGGCTGCTCCCAACTCATTACAGCCTCAATCTTCACGGGATCCACTTTAATGCCCTCACTGCTCACAACATGGCCCAAGAATTGCACTTCTCGGAGCCAGAATTCACACTTCAAAAACTTCGCAAAGAGTCTCTCTCTCTGCAGCACGCTCAGGACCTCCCTCAAGTGCCGCTCATGCTCCTCAGCGCTCCTCGAGTAGATCAATATGTCGTCTATGAACACGATCACAAACCGATCCAACATGGCTCTACACACAGTGTTCATTAAATCCATGAAGGCAGCAGGTGCGTTAGTCAGTCTGAATGGCATTACTAAGAACTCATAGTGTCCATAGCGCGTCATGAAGGCTGTCTTGGGCACATCCTCTTCTCTGACCTTCAGCTGATGAAATCCAGATCGTAAATCAATCTTCGAAAAGAAGCTAGATCCCTGTAGCTGATCGAATAAATCATCAATTCGCCGAAGTGGATATCTATTCTTCACCGTCACTTTATTCAGCTCTCGATAATCGATACACATTCGCATGGTACCGTACCTTTCTTCTTCACGAACAACACCGGCGCTCCCCACGGCGATGAGCTCGGACGGATAAATCCCCTATCCAACAAATCCTGAAGCTGAGTCATCATCTCTCGCATCTCAGTGGGTGCCAGCCTATAAGGCGTCTTCCCAATCGGCACCGCTCCAGGGATACGGTCGATCCGGAACTCTACCTGGTGATCTGGCGGTAGCCTAGGTAACTCATCTGGGAATACCTCAGGGTAGTCTCACACTACAGGTACATCCCCTACCTTCGTCTTCTCCTTCTGGGCGTTAATCACAATAGCCAGGAAGGTCTCGCAACCCTTAGTCACATATCTCTGAGCTCTAACCATCGAGATAATCCCTATCTCGCCCTTTCTTCTCTCCCCGTAAACTGTCACGGCCTCGGTCTCAGATGTCGGTATCCTGATCATCTTCTTAGCACAAAGAATGTCTACCTGACGAGCTGTCATCCAGTCCATACCGACGATCACATCAAAGCTGCTGATCTCAATAGGCAGTAAATCGATCAGGAATCGGTGAGTATCGATCTCGAGTACACACTCTCGATATACACGTCTCACTAGCGCGGTACTGCCGTCTACCCTCTCGACAATCAATGGCACAGATAATACAGTAGGAGCAACAGTAAAATAAGCACAGAAGCTTACTGACACATATGAGCGATCGGCTCCAGAATCAAATAAGACTCGCGCACGCAAGCCGTTGAGAATGTACGTACCCGTAACAACATCTGGAGCATCTCTGGCCTCCTCAGCTGTGGCCTAGAACACTCGGCCTCTGGCTCTTGGTGCTGCATCTCTGCGAGAAGTAGAAGAAGAAGGCTCTGCTCTAGCACCGCTCGTGCTTGCCCCAGGTACCGCTGCTGCTGCCTCAGGGCAATCTCTCATGCGATGGCCCGGCTTCCCACATCGGAAGCATAATGCCTCAGGGGCTGTGCATGCTGTAGGCGTATGGACGAACAGACCACATCTAAAACATCAGAACTGATCACTAGCACATGGCCCGACATGCCTACGGTGGCACCTCAGGCAATCCCGCTCCCCGGATGAACTGTCAGCTCTACTCCCCGCTGCCCGAGATCCTGCCCAACACTACTCTGACTAGCCGCTTGGCTATCTCTCTGACCCTGACCTCTGGATCTATCATCCCGAACCCTATCTCTGCCTCTGCCTCTGTCTCTACCTCTATCTCTGCGTGAACCTGTACCCTGCTCCTGATGACGGCCCTGCTCGGGCTGCGGCTCTCTCGGCTCACGCCAGTAACTGGACTGCTCGGAGGCCCCCGTACGCTGTCTCTGGGTGGGCGGCTGCTCCCGCTGCCTCTCAATCTCTCGCTCTCTCATGCGAGCTAACTCCAGGGCTCTAGCAAAAGATGGCGTCTCCTGTAATCCCACAAACTCCCTTATATCCGGTCTCAAGCCGTCAACAAAAGCATCGGCCTTGCGCCCCTTTGTATCCACATGCTGCGGCGCAAACTGGGAGTACTCGTTAAAGCGATCCACATACTGCTGTACAGACAAATCCCTCTGCTGTAGATGGAGGAAGCGGCGCTCCATCTCTCTCTGCTTGTCACGGGGTGCGTACTGGATCTCAAACATCGCCTTAAACTGTGCCCAGGACATCGCATACGCATGCGAATCAGACATGGAAGACTCTATCGATCTCCACCACTGTGAGGCCCCACCTCTCAACTGATATGTGGCATACCCAACCATGTCCTTCGGGTCCACATGAGCAACTCGGAAGGCGGACTCGATCTCGCGCTCCCACGCTAGGGCCATCCCTGGCTCACCCCCGCCTCTAAACTCTGGCGGATTCCCGGTCATGAACTCCTTAAACGAACCCCCTCGCTGAGACGTAGACGAAGAGGCACCCACACCCGTATCCTGACCGCCCCCAGCACGTGGTCCCATACCCTGACCCTGTTCCCGCTCCTGCTCTCTCTGCTGTCTGCAAAACTCTGTAAGGACCTCAAGCAACTCTGACTTGCGAATATACTCGTCACCCGGCGGCTTACCCGCGCCAGAACCCTCTCCCTGATCTGCCATACCGATCTGCACAAAACAAGGCAATTAAGTACAAAGGGTAAATCACCCAGCGTTATACACTAAGCCATGATAATTAAATCCTCAAATATCCGTCACCGGAATACTCCCCAAGAATCTGAACACGGTCTAAGCCCAAGCATCCACTGATACTCAATACTAAAACCACAAGCTCTGATACCATACATGTAACACCCTCTAAACCCAACTAAAAGCCATATCATTTACAATACACAGGTGGCATAAACACATATAATATCCTTATCACAATGTCAAGGTTTACACAAACACGAATTAATTAAAACATTTCACAAACATAAACAACTCTGTTTAACGTTCAACCCAACATACAAAACCCGACCTAGATCCCAATATCCACAGACAAACCCGCATAGCTGACCCACAGTTTCCCCAATAGTATAAGGAACACATACATGTAACAAAATGCGAAATCTCACGGCAACAACAAGTCACGCTCCTACTTCCGCTCAGGAGCTGGAGGTCCTATCTTCGGTTCCCCTGATACACACATCAGACTCGAATACATAAGCTTCGCAGCTCGTGAGTACACAAGGGTTAGACACTGCACTAATCACATAAGCACATAACGCATGTCACATGGTAGCCCTACACTACGCGGCATAACACATGCCAACAAGCCTCTAATTAGAGACACTAGAGATCTAATATAGAAAGAGATTCTCATCTCAATTGGGGAGTCCCTCTCCCTGGAGCCAAGCTACGCCCGTGGAGGCTAACAGGAATGACGACCGCGTATATATATATATATATATATATATATATATATATATATATATATATATGTGTGTGTGTGTGTGTGTGTGTGTGTGTGTGTGTGGGAACCCTACACAGGATTAAACAGAGCTACACAGCTCTCGCGATGACTCATCACAATACACTATAAAGGATCTCATACATATAACACATATAAAGAAAGAAGGATCATACCTGTGGGGCAGCTCGTAGTGCCCAACACAATCAAAACAATAATATATGCACATATTATGACTCGATAAAAGTATGCCCTTTGAAAAGAACTCGTGTACTCACATGGATCAATTCGCACAAAATCACCAAGTCGCTGACCCGAACCTGACTCGTACCGACCTCGGTAACTTCCTGTACACATAACGAATCTTCCCAGATTAATCCCAATTCAACTAGATAAGCCCAAAATGCCCAATAGTCATTAATACAATTGATAAAACACTCAAAAAGCAACCCAAATAGGTTCCTGGGGTCTAAAAACCTAATCTGGCCAAAACAGCCCTGATCACGGCCTCGCTCATCTGATCACGGCCGCGCTCCCGATCACGGCCGCGCTCATCTGATCACGGCCGCGCTCGCGGTCCAGACTCATCTTCTTCTTTTTTCAACTTCTTTCCATGGAGATTTCGACCCCAAAACCGATTTTAGCCATAACAGATTGCAAAGATCATCCCAAAACACTTCTAAATCACACAGAAACCAATTCCCACAATTTCATAACAATTAACACATAAATCAAGCTCAAATCAAGGAATTCTTACCCTGAAACTTCAAGAACACAACTTGAAGACTTCAAATCTGATTTGCAATAATTAATCCTCACTTAATTGGCTTCAGACACACTGAATCAGTGGTACAAGCACACACATACACTTTCCTTAGGTTTTGCACAAAAAGGAAGGAAGAAAGAACGTCACACACACACATATACGTACACATACGGATCTGGTTATATCGCGGGTTCGACACCGATACCCGACCCCAATACTAAAAATCCACTATGTATATCAATAAATCCCATTTAAATCCGTGAATCCATAACTATAGTTTATCCACTAAAATTATATCTCGAATCCACGTAATCCCCGTCCCGACACGTATAATCCACTATACGGGACGCAATTGGACCACCAAAATACTCAATAAAATAATTTGTCAATAAGATAATTGCACGTACCTGCTCGGGAGTCGGGGTGTTACAGTTAATAAATAAGTAAAAAGTATAAGAAAAATTTATAACCAAAACAAAAAAAAATCAAAACTAATAACAAGTTTTAGTATTCTTAAAGCAAATTAAATACATTAATTTCGTAAAGGAACAAATAATGTTAATATTATAATATGAATATAATACTAGGAAAACATAAAGCAAAATTTTAATAAATATATAAATAATGATTAAATTACTTTTTTTGTATTTATAAATTTATATTAGTTAACTAAATCATACTTTATTAAAATAACTACTTAAATTTAAATACAAAAATATAAATTGGTTAGAAGGACCAAAACTGAAAGTAATTAATTAGTTGAGGGACCATAACTGAAAGTACAAATTTGTCATTTTGAAAATATTAACGGATGACTAACGGATGAGGGACCATTTTTGCAAGCAAACAGTGTTTTGATGGTCCGTTTATGCAATTTTGAAAGTTGAGGGACCGGTTCCGTAATTTTGGGCAAACCACAGGGACCATTTATGTAAGTTACTCTAATAATAAGTAATGTTGTTATTATTATTATTTTACATTTATAAAATAATAAATTAATTCAAAATAATTTTAAAAACCAGTGAAATTAGTTTAGTGTAGACCACATGAAAATAAATGATAAATTATTTTTAAAGACATACGAATAACTATTATTATCAATTAAAAACTAAATATCAACGTTTTGAGTTTAGATTTTTTAAAATAAAATGTAAACATTTTGAAAGTCATAAAATAAATTATTTTTGTTATGTATTCATTTTTTTTATCCTTTTTACGTTAAAATGATTTTTAATAATGATTAAAATATCTATAAAAACATATAATTTGTTGTTACATCATTTTGATAATTAAAAACTAAAAGTAAAATAGTATTTTAAATTTAGGTTTTCTTTTTATTTTTTGTTGAAAAAATTAAACGTTTTTATTAATAATAAAACTAAAAATTAAACATTTTGATAAACAATAAATAAGTTTTACGTTTCTGAAGTTTTTTGATAGTTTTCTATAACTTTTCTAAAAACATTTAAAAAATAACTTTTTTAAAATGTTTAAAAATAAACTTTTCAAGACAATTAAATTTTTTCATAATGTTATAAGATTTTAAAATGATTAAACTATAAAAATGTTTTTAAACTTTTATTGAAGGTGTTAAAAACTTGTTTATGTAAAAATTTTAAAAACGTCAAAAATATTTTTAATACCTTTTGACAATGTTTACATTTATTTTTTTGTTAAGAAAGGTTTACTTTTCTAAAAGTAAAAAATATAAACTCAAAACATTATTTTTTAGTTTTTAATTAATGATAATTATTATGCATTTGTCTTTATTCAAATCTTATTATTCAAATTTATGTATTTCATATTAAATTAATTTTACTGGTACTTTTAATTTTTTAGATTAGTCTATTATTTAATAATAGTAGAAATATCAATAAAGAACATTAATAATTATTATTAAACAAGTATGGGTAAAATGGTCATTTTAAATGGCCAAAAGACCATATTCGTAACAAAACTTCAACAACAAGGACTGCCAGTGTAATTTTTAAAGTTAAAGGATTCAATCCATAATTTCCAATAAACCACAGGGACGAAACTTGTAATTTACCCAAATGTTTTTAATTCTTTTTGCCTTTTTTTATGCATGTTATTTTTTTTTTTCATAAAAGTATTCAAGTTACTTTTTTTCTTTTTAGTTTAGTGTATGTTGGACATTAGAAACCGGTTTTATAGTGTTTTAAAAACTCATTTACTAATTATAATCAGGTTATAATGTCCAAATTTACTAAACTAAAAATTATAATCAGGTTTTCGTAAACACATGTTGGTTTTTTTTCATAATAAACTCATTTTTACCCAAGGCTTCTTCCCAAAACCAAGAAGAAATGGAAAGAAACGAATCAAAAGCTTTTTCTTCTCTGTTTTTTTCATCTTTGTCATTTGTTTCCTCTACACAGCGTTAAACTTCAAGCGATACCGTTTCATGAGATGTTTATTTATATTCATTGTTTACTATGTTGGATAATTATGTATTTACACGTAGGGGTTTCATAAATATTCGAATCCAAGCATCCGAAATAAAAATATGAAAATCTGAATAGAAACGTTCCGGAATTTCATATTCGAATAGTGAAATTTTAAATTTTTGGATATTCAGAAATTCTCCTTCTATATTGCCCCAGAAGAATATTGAAAGGATGTGTTATACATTTTATTTCGATCATAGGAAGTTGTTTTGTAATAATTATTTACTTAGTAGTTTCCTTGTATTTTATTTCCTTGTAATTTATTTCTTTGTGAAAGTCTAGGGGCCAAAGTTGACAATGCTCCATAGTTAATTAATGGAGCCTAGAAATAGGCTCCTAGGGTTTCATTTGTAATACACGGTTGAAACAAAGAGAATACAACAGCCGCCATTTTGCATATTCACTCTCAATATTCCATTTGTCTTTTCTTCATCATTTCTCAATTATTGAGCTTGATTCTTCTTGGGATTTGATAAAGAACATTAAAGGTGCTGATATTATACGGGATTACATTATAACAATTGGTATCAGAGCTAAAAAGGTGGATTTCAACTTTAAATGAATCGGATTCTGCTGGGTTTTTCATCTTCTTCATCAAGTTCATCGTGTTCTTCATTTTTCTTTCGGTTAGATCCTTTTAATCCTCATTTTTCTGCTGTTTTTTAAGTTATTACTGTCCTATAATCATTCCATTATCATCTTCTACTGATTTCGAGCTCATTAGGTTCAATCTTTCCATCAAAATCATCATTAAAATTGGTTGTTTTTAAAGTTTCCAAAATATGGGTTTTAGTGGGTTTTTGCTCGGTTATTATTGATTTTTAAGTGTTTCGGTATATTTTAAAGGGTTATATGCCAAAAATAGCAATAAATTTTTTTAGTTTTACCGTTTATACCAACATTATTTATTTTTTATCATTAATAGCAACAACTTAGTATCTTTTACCGATTATACCAACTTTTGACCTGGAAACCTGCTATAGCAGGTTACCATCAATTAATACCAACAACTTTTATCTTTTACCAATAATAGCAGCAACATTTTATATTTTTACCAATAATGACAACGACTTTTAACTTTTTATCAATAATAAAAACATATCAAATCAAATCAAATTTTTATTTATCTTTAACTAATCATTACTTTAAAAAACTAAATTTATGAAAATCGAAATACAGTCAAATAAGTTCGTAATCCATTATTTGTTTAAATTTTGTTAGAGATAAATCAAATGCAATGTGTGCCTATAAAAATATAAAAAATATGTTTTCTATAGACATTAAAAAATGAAGATTATTTTGATTAGGGGTGAACATGGATCGGTTTTTGGAAAAAAAAAAACAAAAAACTAAACCAAAACATCGGTTTCTATATTCAAGAAACCGTTCGGTTTATTTTAAACGATTTGGTTTTTATTTTGGTTTCGGTTTTTCTTTGTCGTGGTTTTCAAATTCAATTCTTTCTTTCTAAAACCAAAACACACACACACACACACACATAGACACACACACACACACATACATATTGGAATAAACATATATATGGATACATAAAATCAAAATATATAACACTTAACGCATTCTTTCACAAACAAGATTTAGACATTAAATCATTTTATCATTCAAAACCATGACAACATACAAATACAATAATAATACAACAATAATAATCATCATAATATTCAAAGTGAATTTTATTCTCATATGAAATTTAGACATTGAAAAGTTAAAACTTTCAATAAAAAACTTAAATGAAGAAAATGTAACGAAGGAAGAGTATTTATAAATTTTAAAATTATAAAACTTCAGTTTGGTTTGGTTTTTCGGGTTTATTTTGACCTACAAAACTGAAACCAAACCGAAATTTTTGGTTTTTGAAAATTCAAAGTCCAAAGAGTTTGGTTTTTTTGTTCCGGTTTTTTGGTTTTTTCGGTTTCAGATTGGTTAGCCTCAATCCTTCAAGAAATCAACTAATTTACTAACTAAATTCTTTGATTGATTCAAAGATTTCCAAACCCAAGTTTTAGTAGATTTGTTGTATTCAATTATCCATAATCCCTCTAAATAGATTACTATCTATTCTTTGGCATTTGTAAACACACTTATTTAGTTCTTGCATAATTTCATGATATGAATAGCAACATAAGAAGATGAGGACATGATGAAACTTCCATACTCACTTATTAAAGCATGAAAAATTATACCTTGAGTTTGTTAAATTGGTTGGACCAAATCCTTGAGCTTCTCCCAACAAAACTTGCAAGAATTCATGAGTTTCAATTACTTATATTTGGTTGGAAGCTTAAGGCTCTTGTACTCATATTAGAATAATTGGATTATTAAATCATATATAATTATTCATAAAATAAACGGATGCAACTTTTTAATATTACCATTTTATTTATCAAATAAATAAAGAACTAATTATCCAAAAAAGAATACAAATGTAGCATAATGTGTTCATTATATTTCTATGACATATTATTCAAAATCATTTGAGTTTATGTTACACTTAAATGGTCGACCCTATCATCCTTATAAAACCCGGCTATGAATGAAAACATGACACATCAAAATAATCTTCATTTTTAAATGTCTATAGAAAACATATTTTTTTATTTCTTTTATAGGCACACATTGCATTTGATTTATTTCTAACAAAATTTAAACAAAAAATGGATTATGAACTTATTTGATTGTATTTCGATTTTCATAAATCTAGTTTCTTTAAAGTAATGATTATAAGGATAAATAAAAATTTAATTTGATATGTTTTTATTATTGGTAAAAAGTTAAAAGTCGTTGCTATTATTGGTAAAAATAGTTGCTATTATTGGTAAAAAGATAAAAGTTGTTGGTATTAATTGATGGTAACCTGCTATAGCAGGTTTCCAGGTCAAAAGTTGGTATAATCGGTAAAAAATACAAAAGTTGTTGCTATTAATGATAAAAAATAAATAATGTTGGTATAAACGGTAAAACTACAAAAAGTTATTGCTATTTTTGGCATATAACCCAATAACTAAACTTTATTTAAAATGTCAATTTTCTAAATAAACAATTTTACCAATAAAATATGTTTTTTAAAATATTTAAAGAAAATTGACCATCTTTAAATAACACCAAAAACTTTTCTTTATGATTTTAAACGATTTCTACCAAAAACGTTAATGTCGAGATCAAATATCAAAAGATTAAACCATGACAGAGCATGAAACTCAAAGTCACGATTTCATCAATTTGAAAATAGAATCCCTAAATTAAACTCTCTTTAATTTAATAATGCATTTTATGAAACTAAATATTAAATGCATAAATTAAATCTATTTTATAAATTAAAATTACCATTAATTTTAATTTCAACATTAAAACTTAACTTTTAATTAAAACTGATTTAATTTAAACGACGAATTACCGGAAAACGGAAACGAAACAACTTAGTTAACCGACTCATACTCGGGTTCAATAACCCAAATGAACCGAAAACAAGTAGGGTATTAAACCCTTTGACGGCTGAAATTAATGGAAGCCATTAATCAACTCACTTTGATTATTTCGATTTCTATATTCCAATTAATCGTTTAATTATCGAATCAAATAATATTTAAACCGATTTGCGAATTTTATAAAAAAACTAATAAAGTCTCCACTTTAATTTTATAAAACCGAAAACATATTTATATATATATTGTCACAAATGTCTAAATATTAATAACCAAACACTTTTGATTTGTTAATTCGATTTTAGCGCATTTAATTTAATCGTTCGAGTTTAACCGTAAATTAAACGACATGACGGAAACAAATAATCCATCACCTCGGTTACCATATCACAACCGAGAGGTCATGAGTCTCATCCCATGGCCGAAATCTCTAGGTTTGATTTCGCGAACCGAAACGTTTAATTTTCAACTTTAATCAATTAAGCACTTTTAAACAATCAAACATCAACTAAATAAAACGAACTAAGGTTTCAAAATCCCGAGTTCCGAGAAACTCCAAGGTTGGCTGAGAATCACCATGGGGTTTCCAAAACCTTTGGTCGATTTTCTCCAAGCCAAATCGAAACCTTAAACGTTTTAATTATTGATTTCGATCGTTTAAACACTTTTAATTATTAAAATCGAAACTTTAAGATCGTTGGACGTAAATACTCGAATAATACTATCATTATGTTACTTGAGGTGGCTCTGATACCACTGTTGGGAATTCGTATCGTTTTACATAAAAACATAAACATTAATCATATTAACGCACAACGGAAGCTTTTTTTAAAAAACACGAATTCCGTACACGGATCAAGTATACATAAGATAAGTAAACGAGGAAGCAATAAAAATCCGTACCTTTTGTATTATATAACAAGAATACACGAATGAGATGCTTTTGGTATCCACCGGTGATGACTCGATCGAGCGGCGCCAAGTATGCAATCAAACACACGAAGAATGGGAAAACCAAACGCGATTGTGGTTTGGTACGGCCGAAGCACACCACACACACACCTTGTGTGTGTGTGTGCGCGCGCCGTGATTCCCAAAAATCAAATTATTTCACACACATCTAACATATATATATATATATATATATATATATATATATATATATATATATATATATGTATGTATATATACATACATATATATATATATATATATATATATATATGTATATATATATATATATATATATATATATATATATATATATATATATATATATATATATATATATATATATATATATATATATATGTATGTATATATATATATACACATTATATGTATCACACCTTTTTCGACCGTATGGTTTTTAAATTTATATATATTATTAATTAAGAGTTTTAGTTTTAATTAAACTCTAACATAATAATATAATATATATCTTAATAGTTATCTTTATTATTTAAACCTTATATAATTATCTCTATAATTATATACCCTTTAAATAATATTAATCTTTTATACATTATCTAATAATATATAAATGACCAGATAATTATTTATAATTATCTATTATCTATTTGTTTATAATTATCCATCCAATTATCTAATAATAGATGATAATACTAACTCAAATAAATGCATCTTTTATTTAATATTCAATACTAAATAAAGACTAGATAATTATTTAATTATCATCCAATGACAATTAAATGAATACAATATCTGATATTGCACTTTTAGTCCCCGTATTTAGAGATATAATTAATCACACATTAATTTAATCTCAATGATCATTTCGTGTCATAAACAATATCCAATATTATTTATTTAATCGTTTAATTGCATCTGCTCAGTTGTGCTCATCGGTGTGACCCTCAAGTGCTTTATGAAATCAGCCATGATGCAGTAGTAATGTCATCTTTACACACCATACCCTAACACTTTTTTTTTTTTTTTTTTTTCTGTGCTATGCATTGTTCACTCTCCCCCTTATTGCCATCAATTCCAAAGACTTATTAGAAAGAAATTAACCAAGATTTAACATGTGAAACACTCAGCTTCCATCCGCACACATCTTTTAGCATCTCAAAATTCCCAACATTTAAGGCTATAGAATCCACTTCACTTACCCCATTGCACCCTTATTCTAGTACTTGCATGAGATAATCTAAATGTAAGCAGCCAAGGATGACCAGGATACTACCACTACACCAAAATACATGCATAACTGGAACCAAAGAACCTAAAGATAACTTAAAAACTAAGAATGCAATAAACTTAAAAGAGCATAAATGAAACGAAAGTACCAGATGTTAGAGCCTCTTTTTCGGTTCCTCTCTATGATGGTGGCCCAAAGATACCACTGAAGTATGTTGCGAATCCCTGCTGATCTCGTATTTGTGGTGTGGATGAAGGTTGATGGAATGGTGCTAATGCAGGATGACCCACTGGATTGCCCATGCCCCTTGCAATGGTTTCAAAATTTGGATTTTGATACCTTTCATATGGTGTGTAAGGCGATCTGCTTTGTAATCTGTGTAATGCCGCACCTCATCAGCATATTGCCACTTCTGGCTGTACAGATACGCATCAAGAAATGTGCCTACTCTCACACCCAAATAAATGTCATCCAATTGCCTTCTTTGTGCTCCTACCTCTGACTGCTACCAATTAATTTGCCTCTGCTACTCCTCCATCATCCTATCTTGCATCTGCCACCTCTCTCTTTGCTCACCTCGCATACTAGTCATCTCTGTACTCAGGTTAGACAACATTTGCACAATATTGCTCAAATCACCTGCTTCACCTCCCCAGACAGCTCTACTCTGCTGCCTTTCTGTCCTTTCTTCTTCAGGATATGGCGTCACTACCCCATTCTTCTTTTCAATATCATATATCTCATACCCCGCATCCACTTCTCTCAACATAATGTCTTTCATTGAGCTGGTCTTGATCCACAAGCTACTCTCCTTGATGATCTTTGCTGCAGTGGTCTCAGCAACAACCCCTCTTACTTGAAGAAACTTAGATAACAGCCACATATGAGGAATCACACGTCTCTCTCGCGTATTGTACATGTTCAACAAGTCGTCCATTACAATCCAAGCGAAAGACAAAGGCTCCTCTCCCGTCAATAGAGCATGGATGACGCTCACATCCTTAAGCCGCACCTTACTAAGATCTCCAGACCTTGGTAGGATATTAGTGATCAAAATCTTGTGAATTACCTTCGCCATTTGCTGCAAGTCGCTCCTTCTGAACTCCTTATATCTTGACACCTGTTCCCGTTGAAGATCAAATGCTGCCATTACTTTCCTTTGCCAAACCTCTGAGTACGTCATTCCTCTCCCAGCCAAATAGCCCTCAGTTCTATAGACATATGCCTGCCTCACTCCGTCCCTTGTACAGCCTGTGTCTACTTCAAAGACCTCCCTAACATCTGCTGCCGTCATTCTAATCTCCTGAGTCTCCACTCTACCAATCAACATGAAGTTACAATCATCATTGCCTCTTCTTAGCGTCAGATTAGACATCCATTCCGCGACGACAAATGGATATACCTCTTCTCCCCCCATATCCAACACCTTTTCCCATCCTAGGGTCTTGAACAGCTCTACCACACCGTAATTGCCAAATTCATCCCTGTCCAATTTTTTCTCATATATGTACTTGGTATCCTCTCCCCATTTCTCCACGAATAGCTCAGCTCTGATTCGTTCGTCATGTTCAGACAGAGATTTGGTAGGATCCCATACAACTGGAGGACGGATAACTTGTGTTGATGGTGCAGTCTTCTTCCTTTTGGCTATGCTCTTCACTCTCTGAGATGATGATCCAGACACGGTGCTCATGCTACACAGTAACAAACACAAGAAAACCACGATGTTGAACCAGTTAGTTAACAACACACAACCTCCTGTATTTACACCTCTTAACCTAAAACATCTATAGAATTGGCATCTAATCCCTGTCATGCAGTCATGTGTGCAACACAAATGAAAACAAAAAATTGGACACCCCTCCCCAACTTAGAGGGAAGTGATGTCCTCATCACAAAGTCACCCACTCAAGAAGCATATAGAGACACCAATTAAAGCAACCAAAGCATATTATACCACAAGGCATTAGAATTTTTCAAAAGAAGGGGGGGTAAGAGAAGAGAAAGTTAAATGTAGTTAGGTATACACAAATTGTTCGTCGCCACAGGCGGCGGAAATCATCACATCAACACAAAAGAACCAAATGTTTATCAGGACAATGAATCAAACCAAGTCAGCATCTTTATCTCTCATTGGGGCTTTTTCCCTCATGCTCTGCTCTACTTTCTCCACCATCCTGTCCACTTGCACCTCTGCATCTTCCTTAGGGGCATCGTCACCCTGCACAACTTCAGCCATTTCAAACAATCGATCAACCTTCTTGCATGTCTCCTCCAGCGTAGGCAATACCTTCTGTTGCACCTGGTTGTAGAGCTTGCATACCATGTCAGTGAGGTCCCGGAGTGTTTTTCTTACTCCCTCCATATCAGCAGTGCTCATAGCGGATGAGGATTCATTCACAACATGCTCTGGTGATGGCACTGGAGACCTGGGTCTTTCCAGAGTGGTTTCATACCCACTCATTAGATCACGAATAATAGACTTATCTCCATCGCGTATGAACTTAGTGCGACTGAAAAGCTGCTTGGTGAAGTGTTTCTCATGATCAGGGGTGACAGAGAAACGAGGGTTTGGTGGAAGAGTACACATGAGCTCCAATAGCTCCAAAATCGTTCTTGCATGCACAAGTTCGGTACGGTTTGATGAGAGGACAAAGTTCCAGATGTTGGCTAAAACGAGATGGCTCAGTGAGATACATGTGGTTCCCGTCAGAAGAGCGTTGACCACGACGATTTCCTTGACTTTTACACTGGTTGTATCAATGTTCCTTGGTAAGACATTGTAGAGAACAAGCTTCCAAAGCACCTTGGCCAATGGCTGAAGATCCTTGAAGGCGTTAGCTATGTAAGATTTTGCTTGTGCTGGAGGGAGCTCAAAGACAGTAGTCAGGTAACTCTGCCAATAATCTGGAGATACAAGTGGGATTTCCTTCAAGCTTTACTCGTCCCAAACTTCGTGTTCCAACGTTGTCCCATCACTTGCTGTGGAGTCATCGAAACCCAGAATCAGTTGGAGCATCTCAGCGGATAATTCAATATCGTGTCCTCCCACTGAGGCATGTAAGATCATAGGTGCTAAAGGGTCCCCTCTCCTGCGCTTTACCGAATCACAAAACTCCTTAAGGGCATCTGGATAAACTACATCCTTGGTCCAATCCAGGGCTGCCAGCCATCCTAACCTTCCAAAAGAATCAAACACCCGGTAATATTTGAACTCGTCCTTCAACACATTCTTTTATAACATAAACTTGAAGTCAGAGTCAATCTCAAACACCTCAACTGCCTGATCTGGATATCGTTCTGGTGATGATGTGGGCGAAATAGTTTGACGACTTCCTTTCCTTGCACTGGAAGTAGCAGTCTGCTTTTGTTTCTTGGCCGACGGCACGAGTCATGGTTCAAGCTCCATCAAGCACAGTCCAAGCTACAACATCTGCTACAAAAGACAAGGGCAAGGGTATTCTCATTGAGTCTCCAAAGCATAAATTTTCCTCAAAAGAAGCCCAAATTGCCTTTGATGCTGAAGTTGCCAGAAAAATAGCAGAAGAACAAGACAAAGAATTAGAGTAGCAAGCCCAAACCCCAATGGATGATGATGAGACTTTAGGTGATTACTTAAAGGGGTTTGTGGTCAAGCAAGGAGCAAGGAAAAGAAAGATGCCAACAGGGCACTCCAAGGCTGAGCATAGAAGATTTCTTATCAATTTTGCCTCTGCAGCAGGTATTCCAAAGAAAATGGCTCAGTCCATGTCTACTGAAAGGCTGCAGGAGATTCATGATAAGGAGATGGACAAAAGACAGAGAACACAAGTCTCTCCAGAAGCTCAACCATCCCAAGAAGTCCAACCATCAACCCAATCAGTCCAAGCTGAAGCTGGTGCCAGTGCACCTGCTCCCTCTGATCAAGCAGTTGTCTCTATTCCTTCATCGGTTAAAAGGGTGCTCTTTGAGCAACAACTACAAAAGGCTATGGAGATAGAGAAGCTGATTGATCAGCATGATTTTACAAAGCCTCAAATCAACTACTGGTTTGCTAAGTCACTGGATGACCGTGACTTGAGAATGAAGTTTGTAATCAGAAGAGAGTCTGGACCTGAAGAGGAGTATGACACTTTTTGGCAGATAGTACAGAAGCTGACCAGAGATGAATTGATAAAGATGTACAATATAGGGTCAGTTACACAAGTGAGGTCTGCTCTTCCACAAGTCAAGCAACTCATCAAAGATCTAAGTACAGTGGTTGACCCTGAGTTTGCAAGACAAGAGATAGAAGATGCTGAAAAGAAAGGGAAAAAGATCAAGCAGATTGATCTGTTTGTCAAGTCAAAGACATTCAGAATCAAATTCACAGATGGATCTGGTATCTTCTTCAATCTTGATTTTTACAATTTTTCAAAAGATATGCTGCTGCAAATTAAGTCAGCTAGAATATCTTGTGATAAAGAAGAGATGAAGAAAGAATTTTTGAAGGCTATAGATCATAAACTTGCACAGTTGTGAGTTTTTGTAAGCCTTGGTTTGTAAATAACAGTTTACTTATTCATTTCCAATTCTTGTATAGAACTTAAAGTCTTGTGTAAAGAATTTAAGTTAGGGGGAGATTGTTGGGAAATAGTTTAAGTACATTCAAGCTGTTAGTTTAGACTTCTCAGACTGTTAGTAGATTTTACTTGTAAATCCAAAGTTCATGCTGCTAGTTGAAGAAACTCGAGCTGCCAGTGTAAAATTTCAAGCTGCCAGAGCAAAACAACTCAAGCTGCTCAGTTCATGCTGTCAAGAGATTCAAGCTGCTCAACAGTTTCAGAAACAGAAAGTGCTTATTTTCAGGAAACAATATCTACATGAAGATTCCAGCATATCTACTATCAAAGAAGTCATAGTTCGTCAAGGAAACATATCAAGAAGCAATATAAATACAGAGAATAGGTCGTCCTGTTGAATAATGAGTTTTCTGCATATTTTGAGTCTGTAATTGCTTTATTGATTAAGTTTTCATAAGCCTCTAAGGTTGTAAAACCCTAAGAACAGTTTGTGTTCTTCGTCTAATCAAACAGATTAGAGGTGATTGTAATTGATGAATTCAGCAATACAAACAGTCTTGATTAATTCCTGTGTGTTTATTTATTATTGATTCTGAAAGTTTTTGTCAAAATAATTAAGTGTTATTCCGCAAACTTCTTGATTAAACTTTGATTCAAAGCAAGATTATTGATTTATACTCTGATAAATTCAAATCAGTTAGTCTTGGTAATTCATATTTTAGATCCTGACAAGTGGTATCAGAGCCAGGTTTGTCAAACCAGGTTGTTCAAATCAGGTTTTTCAAACCAGGTTACTCTTTGTTTTTCAAAGTCAAAAACTTTCTTTTAAATTTTTAATCTTTTACAATGGAATTTGAAAATAGCAGCAGTGGATCTGGGCAAGGACTCAAAGTGCCTATGCTCAAGCCCACTGAGTTTGAGATGTGGAAACTCAGGATTCAACAGCATATTCAATTCATTGATTATGCCATATGGGAAGCTGTTGAATTTCCTCCTGTAGTTGATCCAGAACTTGATGATGAGGGGAAACCAGTCAAAACTCCTCCAAAAACTGAACTTGAAAGGAAGGCTAGAATGAATGAAGTGAAAGCACTTACACTATTACAAATAGCCATTCCTAATGCTTATCAACATCAGTTCAAAAAGTTTTATACTGCTCACTCTCTTTGGAATGCCTTAGAGAAGAGGTTTGCTGGTAATGCCAGTACCAAGAGAAATCAAAAGGACCTCTTGAAACAGCAGTATGAAAACTTTTCTGGTGGCAAGAATGAAAACCTTACTCAAATCTTTGACAGGTTCAACAAACTGATAAGTGAACTGGAAAGTGCAAAGGTCAATCTGGATCAAGATGAAGTCAACAGAAAATTTCTCAGATCTCTTGGAGAAGAATGGACAGTCTATGCTGCACAATGGAGAACAAAAGAACACTCTTGATGAGATAGAATTGGATGATCTGTATAACAGTTTAAGAGTGTTTGAGACTGAGATTGATGCTAAAAAGAAATCCTTTTCTTATAATCACAACACTGCTCTTCTGTCTTCTGAAAAATCTAATAACTGTGATTCTTTTTCAGGTGGTGATGGCAATTCTGCTGAAACTCACTATGAGGCTTTTGTTGCCAATGATGGATTATTTGCTCTAAATGTTGAAGACTTGGAACAAATTCATCCAGATGATCTTGAAGAGATGGATTTAAAGTGGCAACATGCAATGCTGACCATGAGAGCCAAAAGATTTCTGAAAAGAACTGGTAGGGCCAACTTTCAAGCCAAGACAGAAGGCAAACCATCTTTTGATAAATCAAAAGTGGAATGCTATAAATGCCATAAGCTTGGTCACTTTGCCAGAGAATGTAGATCTCAAGGTCAACAGCCATCAAGGACTTCACAGCCCATCCAAGCATCATCATCCACAGCACTTGTCTCTCAAGAAGACAATGTGTTTGACTGGAGTGATCAGACATAGGAAGAATTTCAAAATCAAGCACTTATGGCAGAAACATCAAATGTCTCCTCCACTGAACTACCATCTGAGGTAAATTCTAAACTCTGCTCTCAATCATGCAAAAATATGGTTAAAAAGTACAGAGATCATAATGAGAGCATGTGCAAAACTCTAGCTAAGATGGAAGAAAGGAGATATGAATACATGCAGGCCATAGAAGATCTGGAAAAACAGATAAATGATTATAAGGACAATGAGATTCAAATGGGGTATGATAGAACCTATCATGAGTGGGAGAAAAAGGAGCTAAATAAGAAAATAGAATCCCTAAATAAAAAGGTAGAAGAGACTGAACAAAAGGTGTTTGAGGCTAATAAGAAGCTAGAATCTGTTAACATAGATCTAGGAAACTTCAAGTTAGCAAATCAAAAGCTAGAACACCTGATGGAAGTTCAATTCAAAGATAGAATGAAATCTCAGGTCAATCCCAAAGAAGGAATAGGATATAGAGCTACTCCACCTCCATACAATAACAAGTACATTCATCCAATGAGTGAGGTTGCTGATAGACTTGTCAATGAACCACTAGATGAGTCTATGACTATTGTAGATCCTATCCTTGATAACAGTCCTGAATTAAAAGAAGATAAGAGTCAAAATAGAGACTGTGACACAAAGAGTGCACCCATAGAAGTCCAAGCTCCCAGTAAGAAAGGAAAAGAGAAGATGAGTGTATGCAATGCTACTCCACAAGTTTCTGTACATTCTAACTGTAACACTGCATCTTCATCAAAAGGAACTAAAAGAGGTAAAACTGTTTCTATCTGCACATGCCAAAAGCATGGTGTTCAAAAGTTTCCTAAACAACAGCAGGTAAGAGGAAACCAGAGAAACAAGAACCAGAAATTGACAGAAAAGTCTGGTGTTCCAATTCAAACTGTCAAAAGATGCTTTCACTGTGGAAGGAAGAATCACTTAGCCAAGGATTGTTTTTACAAACCAGCTGTTGCAAAACAGACTGTGCATCACACAAAATCAAATCCTAATCAGGCAAAGCACTCAAAAGTGAAACCTTCCACAGCAGCTCCAAAGAAAACAGTTGATCACAGATTCTCAAAAGTTAATAAAAAACAGTCCACACATCAAAAACAAGTTTTGGCAAAGCCTAAATCAAGTTTTAAACAAATATGGTGTGTCAAGGACAAATCTGTTGCTCAAACTGCTAATGCAAAAGATCAGACTGCTAAGTCAAAATCTGATGCTGTTAGTGCAAAAACTGAAACTGTTAGCACTACAAACACAGCTCAAGCTGCTGGGCATCAAACTGGAGCTGCTAGTGAATCATCTGAGACTGTCAGAAGAAAAGATGATCAAAATAGTTGGATACCTCATATTATCACTAAATACTCTCCAAAGACTCCATCAGTAGATCTCACCAAATATAAGAAGTCAAAAACAGTTTTTAGTTATGTCAATGTACAAGGCCAACCCAAAACCAATTTGGTTTGGGTTTACTCCACTACTAACTAAGCTGTTATTTGTGCAGGGCAACCACAGGTCTCCTCATAGAACAAGATGGCATCTGGACAGTGGATGCTCTAGGCACATGACAGGCAATTCTGAATGCTTGTCAAATTTCAAAGGTTTTGATGGAGGTTTTGTTGCATTTGGAGGCAACTCAAAAGGAGGTAAGGTTACAGGTAAAGGTACTGTTAATGCAGGCAACATGACATTCCATGATGTTCTGTATGTTGAACAGCTTAAGTACAATTTATTGAGTGTCTCTCAAATCTGTGACAAACAAAACATTGTTCTGTTCACAGATTCTGAGTGCATTGTTCTTTCAAAGGATTTCAAAGTTCCTGAAAAACTTGTTTTACTAAGAACACCAAGAAAGGACAATGTTTACTGCCTGGACACAGATCTCTTGACTAAATCAAATACTTTAAGCTGTTTAATATCCAAAGCATCATCAAATGAGTCTGCTCTTTGGCATAGAAGGATGTGTCACATGAACTTCAAGTCCATGAATGCTTTAGTTAAAAAGAATCTGGTAAGAGGATTACCACAAAAGGAGTTCATTTGTGATGATCATTGTGTAGCATGTCTTAAAGGTAAGCAACACAAAACTTCTCATAAGGCCAAAGAAGTAAATTCAATCTCATCTGTTCTTCAGTTGTTACATATGGATCTATTTGGTCCAACATCTGTTTTGAGTTTGAATAAAAGGGCATACTGTTTAGTCATTGTTGATGATTTCACCAGATTTACTTGGGTTTACTTTCTTAGGTCCAAAGATGAAACTGCTGAGCTAGTTAAGTCTTTTATCCTTAAGATAGAAAACCAATCCAATTCCAAAGTTAAGGTGATAAGATCAGACAATGGAACTGAATTTAAAAATCAAATTCTAAACAGTTTCTGTGAGTCCAAAGGCATTGCTAGACAATATAGTGCACCAAGAACACCACAGCAAAATGGTGTAGCTGAAAGAAAGAATAGAACATTAATTGAGGCTGCTAGAACAATGCTAGCTGATTCAAATCTGCCAATGACTTTCTGGGCAGAAGCTGTTAATACAGCCTGTTATGTTCTAAATAGGGTTCAAGTTGTCCAATCTCAAGGAAAAACTCCCTATGAGTTATTCCATAACAGAAGTCCCCTAATAGCTTTCTTCAAGCCTTTTGGATGCCCATGTACTATTCTTCACACTAAGACTCACTTAGGGAAGTTTGAGAGTAAGGCTGAAGAAGGATTCTTTGTAGGATACTCAACTCAAAGCAAAGCCTATAGAGTATACAACAGTGTGTCTAAAACAATTGAAGAAAGTGCCAATGTTGAATTTAATGAAAATACTGCTAATATCAAAGGCACTGGTCCTGATTGGTTGTTTGATTTAGATTCACTAACAAATTCTCTGAGCTTTGTTGAGTATACTGCAGAAGCTGATGCATACAGGGTTGAAGCTGCTAACACAAACTCTCATGCTGCCAATACAATTTCTCATGCTGTTGGCACAAAGTTTCAGACTGCTGCAGATTCAACAAGTTGGGATGATTTCACCACTCTACCACTTCTGTCATGTGATCCTCCAGGGGTCCTGAATGCTCCACTTAATGCAAATCCAGACACTGAAGTGCCATTCCCATGTCCTGACAGCACAGCTCCATCTCAAAAGGAAACAGTCCCAGTTTCTAGGCTAGCAGTCCCAACAGCTTCTCAAGCTGTTAGCCTAGAAACTCAAGCTGTTCCCGAAACTGAACCATTCACTGGTTCTGATGGAGATGATACAAACCTTGGAACTTCCTTTCAAACAGAGAGAGAGCCCACACTAAGAGTTCACAAGTATCACCCTCTCAATCAAATACTGGGTGATCCAAGCACTCCTGTTCAAATAAGGAAAATGGTTCACAATGAGACTGCTGCTGCTGAACAATCAGTTTCTGAATTCAGTCTAGCTGCTTTTGAACATGCCTGTTTCATGTGTCAACTAGAACCCAAAAAGGCATCAGAAGCATTAAAAGATTCATCCTAGATTGAAGCCATGCAAGAAGAGCTTTTACAGTTCAAAATTCAGAATGTATGGACTCTGGTGGATCTTCCTAAAGGTAAGAGAGCAATAGGTACAAGATGGGTGTTCAGAAACAAGAAGGATGAGAGAGGGATAGTCATCAAGAACAAAGCAAGACTAGTAGCACAAGAGTACACTCAAGAAGAGGGAATAGATTATGATGATGTCTTTGCTCCAGTAGCAAGAATTGAAGCCATCAGACTATTTCTAGCATATGCAAGTTTCAAAGGATTTAAAGTGTATCAAATGGATGTTAAGTCTGCTTTCCTGTATGGGACAATTGAAGAGGAAGTGTATGTGTGTCAACCTCCTGGTTTTGAAGACTACAAGTATCCAGACAGGGTGTACAAGCTAGACAAAGCTCTCTATGGTCTTCACCAAGCCCCCAGAGCATGGTATGACACACTGTCATCATATCTTCTACAGAATGGATTCAAGAGAGGCACTCTGGACAAAACACTTTTCACTAAATCCATCAAAGCTGAGATTCTTCTTGTCCAAATCTATGTTGATGACATCATCTTTGGCTCAACTAATGATAGTTTGTGCAAAGAATTTGAGGCCCTAATGCACAAAAAGTTTCAAATGAGTTCAATGGGGGAACTCACATTCTTTCTAGGGCTGCAGGTTAAACAGAAGCCTACTGGTCTATTCATAAGTCAATCAAAGTATGTCAAAGACATACTGGAAAAGTTTGGCTATCAAGACACAAAGGTTGCAAGCACTCCAATGGATCCTCATAAACAGCTCCATACAGACAAAGATGGCATAGATGTGGACATTCATCTATACAGATCCCTTATAGGATCTCTCATGTATCTAACATCTTCAAGACCTGATATTATGTTTGCTGTCTGTGTGTGTGCTAGATTTCAATGCTCTCCAAAGGATTCTCACTTGGTTGCTGTTAAAAGAATCTTTAGATATCTTAAAGGCCAACCACATTTAGGCCTATGGTATCCTAAAGACTCTCCTTTTGAACTAACTGCTTATTCTGACAGTGACTATGGTGGTTGCAACATTGACAGGAAATCCACAACTGGTGGATGTCAATACTTAGGAGCAAGACTGGTCTCTTGGCAATGCAAAAAGCAAACAACTGTCTCCACATCATCCACTGAAGCAGAATACGTAGCAGCTGCAAGCTGCTGCTCCCAGGTAATGTGGATTCAAAATCAGCTAAGAGACTATGGTATGAATTTCTTATCCACTCCTATTTATATTGACAATTCAAGTGCAATTAGCATTGTGCAAAACCCAGTGAAATTCCCAAAAACCAAGCATATAGAAATCAGGTTTCACTTCATCAGAGATTGTAATGAAAAGAAGTTAATCCAAGTTACCAAAATACATACAGATGATCAGCTAGCTGATCTATTTACAAAACCTTTTGATGTGGGAAGGTTCACTTTCCTAATATCAAATATTGGTATGGTAAACATGGATTAATTGGTTTTCATTATTATCGACTCAGTATGCTAATTTAAGGGGGAGACACTGTTCCATTGAAAAGTTGCACAATTTTACACTAACAGCATGAGTATTTTCTCATGCTGCTAGTTCATTTTCTCGGACTGCTAGTTATTTTCACTTGATCTGTCAAAGTGTGCAGGGTATTTGGGTAATTTTCAAAATGTGTGCGCGGGACCCAACTTTTCGAAACCTTTAAAGGTCCCGGTTTCGTTCAGTTGTAACTACCAGTTACATATTCTTCTTCCACGGCCTTCTGCTTTCTCTCTGAACGAATCACACATTCTTCTTTCAAACCCTAAAACCATCGTTTGTTCATCCATGGAGTTCGTAAAAGAACACAACTGCCTCCCATACACTCTGAAACATGCTGAACTCCAACCGTTCCATACAATGATGGATTTCCTCAGGCACTCCCATATTCATCATGCACTATCCATAAACCCTACTATATACATCTCCCATATAGAACAGTTTTGGAACCATGCATCTATTCAAACCATCAATGGAGTGCCTACCCTCCTTTCCAAGATTGATGGAACTGATATCCATATCACTGAGGAATCCATCCGACATCACTTGCATCTTCAAGATGCCACATGTATAACCGACCTAACCCTTGAAGCTTTACATTTTGGTCTTCAAAATATTGGTTATAGGGGCCCTGCTGATTCTTTTACTTTTCTTAAGGCACATTTTTCTCCTAAATGGAAATACCTTGTGCACATTATTCAGCAATGTTTAAGCCCCAAAAGAACTGGTTGGTCTGAGTTTTCTTCAAATATTGCCACTGCCTTAGTGTGCTTTTCTACTGGCCAACAGTTCAATTTTTCTAACATGATTTTTCAGGGGATGTTAAGGCATCATTCCCTAAAGAATGGGAAATTTTTGATGTATCCTAGGTTTTTGGCAGAAATTATTGCACACACCTGCACATCTTCACATTTACATAAACGGATACATGTTTCCCATAGGCACTCACTGTCTTCAATCAAAAGGCTATTAAAGCCAAGTGCCAATTTTGTAAGTATAGATGTTCCATTGCCTTCTGCAATGATGAACATCATTCCACGAAACAGAGGAGAGGGTCTTGAGCAGGCTCAGCCTAACATTACTGCTACACCCCCAAGACCCCAACCCACTCCTCATGATACACAAACTCCCTCTGATCCTTTTGTACAGCCAACACGCCCACTCAGAAACATATACAAAAGAAAAAGGGGACCAGGAGCTCCTTCCTCCTCCTCCCATCAGCAAGAGCCATATATCCCTGTGCAGGAGGATACTCCTGCACAAAATATCCAAAGGGAACCCATTGAGGAAACTCCCATCCTCTCTCAGGAGGTGAACATCTCTTCAGAGATGGTTCATATGGGTTCTGTGGCTGGCACTACTGATGTCTCTGCACAAGAGGCACATGACAGTGCCAACATAGCTAAGACCACGCCCATGGCAACAGCAAGTGTGCAAACACAAGCTGGAAGTTCCCAGAACCAAGAAAAGAGGGGCCCAGAAGTTTCTACCTCTGGTCTTAATGTCAGTGATAGATCACAAACACCTCAGGTGTTCTCTGATCTTGAGGCTAGTCTGCAACAAGTGCTCTTAACGGATCCCAGGCTCAAACCTGTTGTAGCTATGTTGGACCATCAAATGTCCATCATTGCTGCACAGGGAGCTCAAATTTTTGCTCTCAGGCAGGCAGAGGCTGCTCAAAATAAGCGTATGGATTTTCTACACAGAGGCTTCACTCTCTGTGGAAATAAACTTGTGAAATTAGAGCAGATGATTCAAACCCAAGGGGCAAAGGTTGTGGGTCCTTCTGACCAAACCAATGCTTCCAAAAAGGGGGAGAATCAGGAGGTTCCCAAATCAGTCCAAGCAGCTCCAACAACAACAGTCCAAGCAGCTCCAACAGTTCCAGTTTCTAGGCTAGCAGTCCCAACAGCTTCTCAAGCTGTTAGCCTAGAAACTCAAGCTGCTCCTTCAAAAGCTACTGGAGTTGTAATCAGGGAAGGTATTCAAGCTCCATCAAGCACAGTCCAAGCTACAACATCTGCTACAAAAGACAAGGGCAAGGGCATTCTCATTGAGTCTCCAAAGCATAAATTTTCCTCAAAAGAAGCCCAAATTGCCTTTGATGCTGAAGTTGCCAGAAAAATAGCAGAAGAACAAGACAAAGAATTAGAGCAGCAAGCCCAAACCCCAATGGATGATGATGAGACTTTAGGTGATTACTTAAAGGGGTTTGTGGTCAAGCAAGGAGCAAGGAAAAGAAAGATGCCAACAGGGCACTCCAAGGCTGAGCATAGAAGATTTCTTATCAATTTTGCCTTTGCAGCAGGTATTCCAAAGAAAATGGCTCAGTCCATGTCTACTGAAAGGCTGCAGGAGATTCATGATAAGGAGATGGACAAAAGACAGAGAACACAAGTCTCTCCAGAAGCTCAACCATCCCAAGAAGTCCAACCATCAACCCAATCAGTCCAAGCTGAAGCTGGTGCCAGTGCACCTGCTCCCTCTGATCAAGCAGTTGTCTCTATTCCTTCATCGGTTAAAAGGGTGCTCTTTGAGCAACAACTACAAAAGGCTATGGAGATAGAGAAGCTGATTGATCAGCATGATTTTACAAAGCCTCAAATCAACTACTGGTTTGCTAAGTCACTGGATGACCGTGACTTGAGAATGAAGTTTGTAATCAGAAGAGAGTCTGGACCTGGAGAGGAGTATGACACTTTTTGGCAGATAGTACAGAAGCTGACCAGAGATGAATTGATAAAGATGTACAATATAGGGTCAGTTACACAAGTGAGGTCTGCTCTTCCACAAGTCAAGCAACTCATCAAAGATCTAAGTACAGTGGTTGACCCTGAGTTTGTAAGACAAGAGATAGAAGATGCTGAAAAGAAAGGGAAAAAGATCAAGCAGATTGATCTGTTTGTCAAGTCAAAGACATTCAGAATCAAATTCACAGATGGATCTGGTATCTTCTTCAATCTTGATTTTTACAATTTTTCAAAAGATATGCTGCTGCAAATTAAATCAGCTAGAATATCTTGTGATAAAGAAGAGATGAAGAAAGAATTTTTGAAGGCTATAGATCATAAACTTGCACAGTTGTGAGTTTTTGTAAGCCTTGGTTTGTAAATAACAGTTTACTTATTCATTTCCAATTCTTGTATAGAACTTAAAGTCTTGTGTAAAGAATTTAAGTTAGGGGGAGATTGTTGGGAAATAGTTTAAGTACATTCAAGCTGTTAGTTTAGACTTCTCAGACTGTTAGTAGATTTTACTTGTAAATCCAAAGTTCATGCTGCTAGTTGAAGAAACTCGAGCTGCCAGTGTAAAAGTTCAAGCTGCCAGAGCAAAACAACTCAAGCTGCTCAGTTCATGCTGTCAAGAGATTCAAGCTGCTCAACAGTTTCAGAAACAGAAAGTGCTGATTTTCAGGAAACAATATCTACATGAAGATTCCAGCATATCTACTATCAAAGAAGTCATAGTTCGTCAAGGAAACATATCAAGAAGCAATATAAATACAGAGAATAGGTCGTCCTGTTGAATAATGAGTTTTCTGCATATTTTGAGTCTGTAACTGCTTTATTGATTAAGTTTTCATAAGCCTCTAAGGTTGTAAAACCCTAAGAACAGTTTGTGTTCTTCGTCTAATCAAACAGATTAGAGGTGATTGTAATTGATGAATTCAGCAATACAAACAGTCTTGATTAATTCCTGTGTGTTTATTTATTATTGATTCTGAAAGTTTTTGTCAAAATAATTAAGTGTTATTCCGCAAACTTCTTGATTAAACTTTGATTCAAAGCAAGATTATTGATTTATACTCTGATAAATTCAAATCAGTTAGTCTTGGTAATTCATATTTTAGATCCTGACAATGGTGCTAAGGAAAGGGGTATGAAGTAGAGGTCAGATCTGATTTACAAGATTATGTAGTGCACTATCATCCCATGATGTGAACACCTAGAGTGTGTCATACAGAATGCAATGCAGACACCACACACATTTACAAACATCACTTCCTAGAATGCGATAACGGTTAGGGTTCTTACATACTAACCCCTAAAGACCATCCACAAACAATGCCTCAATGCTACACGTCTCATCTATGTAATCACAACAGGATGATAACCCCTCCCCAACTTAGACATGAGAATGGGTTGGTTCCTTGTTTTCTTGAGCCCTAACATACATAACAACCAAGAAAGCCCATAGGCTAAAATAACCAACAGTACACGACTTGTGCACCCATGTAACTACCTTAGTTAGCACACACACTTGATTACTTAACTCTCGTCGTCAAGGTTACACACAACACACAACCCATAATAAACCCTAGCTTCAGAAATGTAAACCCTAACGTCTCCAAACTTCAAATGTGCATGATATGCATGTATATAAGAAGAATGCAACTCCACACACACATGATAACCACATTAACACTAAGAACCTTTCAAGAATAGCATATGCCCTGACCGAGTTTGCGAAGAACAAGAGAAACATTATAATGCAAGAATGAGAATCGAGACGGTTACCTGATCAACGAGAGGTAGGAAGTATGCGAGAGATGGGTTCAACGCTGGTGCGCCCGTTGCTGCGGGAGCAGTGCTCTTGAGGGAAACGGTTACCACAATTGAGGGGGTCATCCAGTTTTGGTATCACACACACAAAGAGCAGTTTTCTAGAGGCGAATAAGAGGTGAAAACGACAAGAAGGATCGTTGATCAAGCATTCGGCGCCCAATTCCTTGTGTTTACACATTGTTGGTAGTTAGTATGTCTTCATATATGTCAATTGTTGTTTCGGTGCTAGTCCAAGCTATGCTTGGCTAAATACATTGCGGTGTTTGTTCTTAAGTTTGCATATTATGGCATGAACGAATGTTAAGTTGAATGCAATATCTATTTATGCTTAAAGGGGTTGTGGATCGTATTGTTGAATGAATGAATGGGTTGTCAAACAATGTGTTAAATGTAACAGTGTATAGTGATATCATTAGTTGTGCTAACTAGGTATAAAAGAGAGAGACAATTAATCGAATTGCATATGTTGTCTTAAGAACATTGGTTGTGGAAATCAATTCATTTATTATTTTGGATACAATTGAATGCACGAAGTTGATTAGACAGTGGATGTTGTATGAAACAATTTATCTCAATATCAGTGGTTGTGCTGACTTGTTATGAACAAGGAAGACAACCAATTGAGTGATATACGTTGTCTTAAGAGCATAAACTGTGAAGTCTTGTTTTTTCCTATACAAATTGTATCTTAAGCATTCTGAATTGCCATAATATGTATAACAAGAGAGCAAGCACCCATTCTTACCAAGTGAAACTCTTTAATTCATCTCCTTTGTGTTAGAATGCAATAGTAGCAATTGATAGTAGTTTATTAATTAAAAGCAAATGATTACAATTTCAATTCAAACAGTCTCTGAACCTAAATTAATGACCTGACTCTCCCTGTGGATTTGATCCCACTTACCCTATCTATATAGTGTGTTTCGGTTATTTTTGATACTCATACGACTTTGTCCATCAAAATGGCACCCAATTCCTTGTGTTTACACATTGTTGGTAGTTAGTATGTCTTCATTTATGTCAATTGTTGTTTGTGTGCTAGTCCAAGCTATGCTTGGCTAAATACATTGCGATGTTTGTTCTTAAGTTTGCATATTATGGCGTGAACGAATGTTAAGTTGAATGCAGTTTCTATTTTTGCTTAAAGGGGTTGTGGATCATATTGTTGAATGAATGAATGGGTTGTCAAACAATGAGTGTTGAATGTAACAGTGTATAGTGATATCATTAGTTGTGCTAACTCGGTATAAAAGAGAAAGACAATTAATCGAATTGCATATGTTGTCTTAAGAACGTTGGTTGTGGAAATCAATTCATTTACATGGAAACTATTATTTTGGATACAATTGAATGCATGAACTTGATTAGACAGTGGATGTTGTATGAAACAGTTTATCTCAATATCATTGGTTGTGCTGACTCGTTATGAGCAAGGAAGACAACCAATTGAGTGATATACATTGTCTTAAGAGCATAAACTGTGAAGTCTTGTTTGTTCCTATACAAATTGTATCTTTAGCATTCTGAATTGCCATAATATGTATAACAAGAGAGCAAGCACCCATTCTTACCAAGTGAAACTCTTTAATTCATCTCCTTTGTGTTAGAACGTAGTAGTAGCAATTGATAGTAGTTTATTAATTAAAAGCAAATGATTACAATTTCAATTCAAACAGTCTCTGAAGCTAAATTAGTGACCTAACTTTCCCTGTGGATTCGATCCCACTTACCCTATCTATATAGTGTGTTTGGGTTATTTTTGATACTCATACGTCTGTGTCCATCAAAATGGCGCCCAATTCCTTATGTTTACACATTGTTGGTAGTTAGTATGTCTTCATTTTAGTCAATTGTTGTTAGTGTGCTAGTCCAAGCTACGCTTGGCTAAATACATTGCGGTGTTTGTTCTTAAGTTTTCATATTATGGTGAGAACGAATGTTAAGTTGAATGTATTTATGCTTAAAGGGGTTGTGGATCATATTTTTGAATGAATGAATGGGTTGTCAAACAATGAGTGTTGAATGTAACAGTGTATAGTGATATCATTAGTTGTGCTAACTCGGTATAAAAGAGAAAGGCAATTAATCGAATTGCATATGTTGTCTTAACAACATTGGTTGTGGAAATCAATTCATTTACATGGAAACTATTATTTTAGATACAATTGAATGCACGAACTTGATTAGACAGTGGATGTTGTATGAAACAGTTTATCTCAATATCATTGGTTGTGGTGACTTGTTATGAGCAAGGAAGACAACCAATTGAGTGATATACGTTGTCTTAATGACCTGACTTTCCCTGTGGATTCAATCCCACTTACCCTATCTATATAGTGTGTTTGGGGTATTTTTGATACTCATACAACTGAGTCCATCAAAATGGCGCCGTTGCCGGGGATTGACAGTGCTTGTTAAATTAGTTTTGGACTATTTCTGTAAATACTCTTGTTTATAGTATCTTAGTTATTTTTTTGTTTTCTTTTATTTATTTCAGTCATTTTTAATTATTTTTGCTTCTTTTAACATTCTGAACAACAAGTTCAGAATCTTCACGTTGTGTGTGTATCTCAGGTATATGCATACTCGTCATTCTGGGAGAACTTCTCCACTGCAATATGAAACAGAGATAGAAAGGACTGCTCGTTCACTGAGAAAGCTACATAGAGGATATTGGCCTAGTGGCGAGCCTAGTGGTAATCCAAGTACAACGGAGACATTCGATTCAGAAGAGAAATCTGTACATTCAGAGGCATCTGAGAGTGATATTGAACCCAACACAAATATGGGGGATGACAAGAGGACTGTGGAGTCCCATTACAGACCGGGTGATGTACCTGATATGTCACCTATCCAGTACCCAGAAGTTGAGAATGAGCCAGAGATAAAGACTCAATTGTTTAGCATCATTCCTCAATTTCATGGAACGAAGAGCGAAGAGCCATATGATCACCTAGCCGAATTTTCAGCTATTTGCAAGGTCAATAGACTACAAAGGCTACACGTGGATACTCTCAAACTGAGATTGTTCCCTTTTTCCTTGAAGGACAAGGCCAAACATTGGTTCACCTCATTAACCGCAAACAGTATCCATAACTAGGAGGAGATGAAGAGGGCTTTCCTTAATGAGTTTTACTCAATCAGTAAAGCCACTGAAAAGAGGAACAGTATTACTAGCTTCAAGCAGAAACCGAGGGAGCAATTCCATGAGGCATTTGAGAGACTGAATGAGATGTTGCGAGCATGCCCACATCATGAGGTACCTAAGTGGATGCTAGTGAAGAACTTCTTTGATGGTATTAGTCAGGATAGTAGAAATATGATCACAGCAGCCTCGAGTGGTACATTCTTGGCTAAGGAGCATGACGAGGCTTGGGAACTACTAGCGCAGTTGGCTAAGGGGTCTAAGGTACAAGCTGGGTCAGATACATCGATTGGAGTCCAAGTTTTGGGAATTGATAATGCTTGGAAAAGGGATGTCATGTCAAATATGGAGGCTCTCAGCAAAAAGATGGATGTCTTAATGAGGAAGGAGCAGGTTGAACATAGAGCTCCTGTGATGTGTGTCATGTGTGGGGAGCATACTCATACATCAGAATTTTGCTACCATGTTCAAGGGGAGCAAGCTGGTGAGATTTCTGGATTTCGACCACGACAGGATAGGTTTGACCCTCACTCAGAAACTTACAATCCTGGGTGGAGGCGTCATCCTAACTTTCGTTGGAGGGACGATCAGAGGGTTGAGGAATATGCAAAACCCAGATTTGACCAAGAGAATAGATACCCACACAATGGGAACTTTTATGGTGGTACATCATCTGATACAAAGGAAGAGAATGAACCAGCTGTTCAAGAAGCTCCAAAGGACTCGAAGATGGATCAACTCATGGATTATCTGAAGCAACAATCATATGTTCAGAAAAAGTCAATGGCCAGTTTAGAAAAGCAGATGGGGTAGATCGCAGACCGTCACGAAAAGAGATGAAGGTAGATTGCCGAGCAATACCCAGGTAAATCCTTCTCATTCCAAGGGTAAAGAGAAGCAGACAGTACATGAAGTGGATGAGCTGAATGAAGTCAGTGAGCTGCATAAAGTGACTACTTCACATAGTGGAAAGAAGGTGGACAACAAAGTGGTGATGCCGGAAGTGGAAGAAATGGAGAGCGATATTGAAAAGGTAGTTAACTACTTCACATAGTGGAAAGAAGGTGGACAACAAAGTGGTGATGCCGGAAGTGGAAGAAATGGAGAGCGATATTGAAAGGTAGTTGACGAAGGGAAATCAATCCCACATTCAGAATCCGAGAGAGAGGTCAAGTTGAAAAAGAAAGTTCAGTTTGAAGAAGTTGTAGTTGAAAAGGGAGAACAACCAAGGCCTGAACCAATACCTCCATATCCATCAGCACTAGAGAATCCAAGTAGGCCACTCTTGGGAAGAAAGGGCTGCAGATAGAGGACCTATGGGAGACGTTCAATCAAGTGAGGATCAACATTCCATTGATGAAAGCATTGCAGCAAGTTCCGACGTATGCTAAGTTTTTGAAGCACTTGTGTACTCAGAAGCACAAATTCCACAGGCTTTGCCAAAGCAAATCAACTTCACGGAGCAGGTAAGTGCCGTAGTGTCAAGTTCATTGCCACCAAAGCTTAACGATCCAGGCTCACCCCTTATCTCTGTTACTATTGGTGATGTTAGGATTAAGAAAGCATTATTAGATTTAGGAGTGAGTGTTAACATACTCCCGGGAAACTTATTTGATCAGCACGACTTAGTAAGCCTAAAACCCACTGATGTGGTGTTACACCTAGCTGATCGATCTACTAAGATTCCAAGGGGTATGTTAACCGATGTGATTGTAAAAGTGGAAGACTTCTATTACCCGGTGGATTTTCTTGTTTTGGATTCAGATCAAAGAAGACGGGACAACCAAACCGCAATCATTTTGGGCAGGCCTTTTTTTGGCTACTATCAACGCCCAAATAAATTGCAGGACAGGTGTCCTAGATTTAGCCTACGGGAATAGAAATTTAAAGTTGAATGTTTTTAATGTTGTCCCTAGCGTTTCTTGTGATTTAGAGTGCTATTTGATTGACTATATTGATGAGTTAGCAGGATCCCAAGCACCATTAAAGACCAGCAGGGATGAATTGGATTATGTATTGTCACGCCAAGAGCAGGAAGAGGTTGAATGGGGGTGGTTAATGAGCTTAGAGGAGATGGTTGGAGAAACAAAGCAGAATAGGCAACCTCCATGGTCGTTAAAGTTTGAAAAGATACCCGAAAACCTCCCTGAGTCGATGAAACCTTCTCTAGAGCATGCTCCTACTTTGGAACTTAAATCCTTACCTACCCATCTCAAATTTGTATTTTTGGGGCCACATGAGAGCTTGCCGGTGATTATAGCTTCAGATTTGACGGAGAAGAAAGAAATATCATTAATTGAGGTGTTGGGGAAGCATAAGGCAGCCATGGGTTGGACAATCTCTCATCTTAAGGGGATCAGTCCCACGATTTGCATGCATAGAATCATAACGGAGGCTAATATTAAACCCTCAAAGGATGAACAGCGAAGGCTAAATCCAAATATGAGAGAAGTGGTGAAGAAGGAGGTGCTGAAATGGTTAGATGCGGGTATCATTTTCTGACAGCCAGTGGGTTAGCCCTACACAGACCGTGCCTAAAAAGTCTGGGGTAACAGTGATCAATACTGAGGATGACCAGAATGCAACTAGGCCAGTGACGGGCTAGAGGGTCTGCATAGACTATAGGAAGCTGAATGCGGCTACATAAAAGGACCATTTCCCTCTACCGTTCATAGACCCATTCGTTGAAAAGTTGGCTCGGCAGAATTACTATTTTTTTACCATTATTCAGGGTACAATCAGATCCCTATCCACCCCGATGACCAAGAGAAGACCACGTTTACCTGTCCTTATGGGACATTTGCTTATAGGCGATTGCCGTTTAGGTTGTGTAACGCCCCTGCTACCTTTCAGCGATGCATGATGGCGATATTCTTGGATATGGTACGAGGTTCTTTGGAAATCTTTATGGATGACTTCTCCATGTTTGACAAGACGTTTGAAGGGTGTCTACACCACTTGGAGCAAGTTCTGAAGAGGTCCACCGAGCTGGGAAAAAAGCCATCTTATGGTCAAGGAAGGAATTGCGTTAGGCCATGTGGCCTCTGAGAAAGGAATGGAGATGGATAAAGCCAAGATCTAGCTTATCTCATCATTGCCACCACCAACAAGTGTGAAGGGAGTTAGATCATTTTTGGGGCATGCTGGATTTTATAGAATATTTATCAAGGATTTCAGTACCATCTCCAAGCCACTGTGTAATTTGCTAGTGAAGGATGTTGAGTTTGTATTTGATGTGGCATGTTTGAAGGCATTTGAGTTGCTGAAAGACAAGCTTACTGATGCTCCTATCTTGTAGTCACCAGACTGGACTAAGCCGTTTGAAATCATGTGTGACGCAAGCGAGTTTTCGGTAGGAGCATTGTTGGGACAGAGAGTAGATAAGAAACCAGTGGTGATCTACTATGCCAGCAAGACGTTTTCAGAAGCCCAACAAAACTACACTACTACAGAAAAGGAGTTACTAGCAGTAGTGTACGCATTGGATAAGTTTCGTGCTTATGTATGGGGGGTTAAAGTGATAGTCTATTCTGATCATAGTGCGTTGAAGTACCTCTTGACTAAGAAAGACGCTAAGCCCTGGCTGATATGGTGGATTTTGCTGTTACAAGAGTTTGATTTCAAAATTAGAGATAAGAAGGGTTTAGAGAATGTAGTGGCTGACCACCTGTCTAGGTTGCCTACATTGGTCAAAATGTGATTGAAGTGATCAAAGAGTCTTTTCAAGATGAAAAACTCTTGTTTGTGTCTAAATTACCTTGGTTTGCTAACTTGGTTAATTATTTTGTAACAGGTAAGACACCAGCCCACTGGACATCTCGGCAGAGGAAGTGTTTTTATGCCCAAGCCAAGCACTCTATCTAGGACAACCCTGATTTATTCAAGAATGGTGCCGATCAGATCATTAGGAGATGTGTCCTGGAGGCTGACCAACTTGATGTTCTCACTCACTGCCATAGCTTAGCATGTGGGGGGCAATTTAGTGCTAAGAAAACAACTCATAAGGTTTTAGAGTGTGGTTTCTTTTGGCCATCCTTATTCAAGGATGCTTATGAGTTTGTCAAATCTTGCCTTAGATGCCAACAGGTTGGGGGGATTTACAAGAGAGACCAGATGCCTATTGTTCCCATCTTAGAAGTAGAAATCTTTGATGTTTGGGGGATAGACTTCATGGGCCCATTTCCTGTTTCCTTTGGATTTGAATACATTTTAGTGGCTGTAGATTATGTGTCTAAATGGGTTGAGGCTGAGGCAACAAGGTATAACGATAACAAAGTTGTGTGTAAGTTGTTAGATCTTATTTTGATTGATGAAATAAAATAAGTCTAGGGTATAAATTTTAAATAGTTCATAGTTCTATTTTAGTATAAATACAATGTTGACTTTTGTAATAGGCAGAACTGACAATTCATTTTTGTATATTGCATGGAAATCATTGAGAGAAATCTAGGGCTACAGTGGTCGTTCATCTCATTGTCATTTCTGTAATCATTTGAATATAATTCAATCATTCGGTTAGTGATTCAATTCTTGTTCTTAATTGTTTATGTTTAATTGTTAATTGATAATACTGGAATTACAATTGGTATCAGAGCTATATAAATGATTTTTTGATTGAAAATATTGCAAAACCGTCACTGTTCTATCATTTTTTTCGGAAATTGAAAAATCGATTAGGGTTTTGATTCTGTTGATCTTTGTTGTTGATTCTTGGATTGAAGGAAGGTTATTGAAAATCGATCACATTGATCATAAACTTAAACTGAAATTCCAAACACATAAAATAATTCTTTGATTTTTCTGAAATTTCGAAAAAACACTTGTTCTTCACTGTTCTAGTGAAAAACAAGGGGTTTAATCTGGTTTTAAACTAAGTTTTTTCAGAAAAAGTGTTTGAAATCAAAAACCTTTTTAGAGCATCCTGTGTGACGATAGCAGTCTAAGTATAGACGATATTTTGTAATACTCAATTTGTTCATAATTGCATATTAATACGTGTTTGATATATGTTTGAACTTGGTTGTAATTGATGTTTTACGATAAGTTCAAACAAAAGTTCAAAGATAAGTGGAAACATAAGTTCAAAGATAAGTTCAAACATAAGTTCAAAGATAAGTTCAAATGCCATTGGTTCGAACTTATGGAGGACAAGTTCACGGGCCTTGGGGTTTGTCAAACTTGTCCTGAGCAAGTTCGAATCAGGGGTTATAATTAAGTGTTAATTCGTTTTAATTAACAACTTTTGCATAGAATTACAGTAGAGGGCGATTACGAACATACAAGGCGATTTTGTGTGTTCTTGGAGAGAATCACGTGTCGGGGCGTTCTAGGTTGCGTCCATCATCGTGTGTGTCTCCGTGTTCCGTGTGTGTGGTCTATCCGTCAAACCGCTAACGAGGATTCCGCACTCGTTGGATGCGTCGCGTCAAGATAGGATTCGTAGGAAGGCGACCTTACAAGTGGTATCAGAGCCACAAGGGCGTTCTTAGTGTTTTTCGTGTTCATAATCAACATCTGTGGTTTCTTGGCGTTTTGGACGGGAAAATCACTTTTTTGGTTAGTTTATCGAGTTATACAAGCAAGATAACGGAAAAAAGTTTACATTGGTTCAACTTTTGGTCGAAATCAGTATTTGACTTAAAAATATTGGTTTAAACTGAAAACTTGAAAAAATTCGAACTTTTGGCCGTTTTTCGAACTTGCGACGCTCGAACATAGGGGGTATTAGGGTTTGTTCGAATTTGACTGAAATTTCAAAGTTGTCAGAAAATACGCTTCTCACGAATTTATTTTAGGGTTTCATTCGAATTTGGCTGAGATTCGAATTTGCTAGCATTCGAATTTGCCAGACTTCGAACTTGTCAGAAATCTCGAACTTGTCAGAATTTCGAATTTGTTGATTTCGAACATAATCAATTTCGAATTTAATTTCAAACGAATTTAATCTTATACTAGTTCGAACTTACCTTAGTTCGAAAGAGGTGATTTTAAATTAATTTCAAATTAAATTAATTAAGTTCAAATTCAAAAAGTTTAAAAAGAATGACTAGTTTGCAAAAGTTTATTGAAATGGACCACGAAGTTGGCAATACAAATTCTCCACCAAAACTGATGAGGTTGGAAGACTACTACCGGTGGAAGGATAGGTTTGCTGACTTTGCGCGTTTCAACGGCATGCGAATGTGGATCTGTATCGATGAGGGATACATTCCACCTACTCAGGAGTTTGAGGGCCGTCAGAGAGTCTCGACATATCAAAAGATGAAGGATGATGACAAGAAACTGTATGAGGCCGAAAACAGAGCTTTTTCTATCATTCGCATGGCACTACCTCAGGAGATTCTACACACATTCAGGAATCATCTTACAGCTAAATAGCTTTGGGATGCTCTCGAGAAACGGTGTGAAGGAAATCCGAGGGTTCGAAAGGGAAGGTTCGAGATGCTGAAGCAACAGTTCGCTATTTTCAAAGCTTTGAAAACCGAAAAGCTGGATGAGACAATCACAAGGTTCTACCATCTATTGACAGAACTGGATAATCACGATGTTGAGTATCATGAAATTGAGAAGATAGAGAAGCTTCTTGATGCTTTACCGGCGAAGTGGGAGATGTACACAGTGCTTATAAAGCATGACGAAGAGAAATTCGAAACACTTACACTCGAGGGAGTCATTGGTACGCTGAGGGCTTACAACTTTCAGTTACTTAAGAAAGAGAGGGAATATGACCAAGTCCAAGATCCAGAGATGTATTTTGGAAAATCAAAACTATCTATCGCAAGTGAACTGAAAACAACTACATCTTTCTTCACGGGTGAAGCGACTATTCCAGCATAAGTAGAAGACACAAGCAGTCGGGCTTTCTTAGGGTATTCTAAACCGGAAGAGAAACCGACTCACTCAGCATCTACTTCTCAACAGCACACAAAGATGCCTATGAGTGCACAATCAGCCGAAACTCATCTAAATCTTTTGGCTTCGTTTGTTGCAGCATATGGAAATTGTGTACAAGGAAAAATCAACGATCCTGCGTTATGGGAAGAGGACTATGATCAGGTGGATCCTGATGATTTGGAAGAAATGGATCTTCAATGGCAACTGGCCATGGTGACTCAAAGGGTCAAAAGTTTCATAAAATGAACAGGCAGAAATCTGAACGTTAGCAACAATAAAATTGGGTTCGAACAATCCAAGGTTAAGTGCTATAACTACCAGGGATTAGGACACTTTGCTCGAGAGTGTCAACGACCCAAGGTTGAAAACTATCAGAATCAATCTCAGGGAAGATATCAATCTACTAGTTCGGGTAATCAAGCGAATATCGCTGGTCTGTTAACAAACGTATCATCGGACAGACAACTTGATGGGACGTATGATTGGAGTTCACATCCTGAGTCTAATGCTAGAGCCTTCATGGCTGAAGTAACTGAGACTGGGAATGATGGAGCAGGGCAAGTCACAGAGGACAATGAACAGAGTGATACAAGTCCTGTGTTGGTGGAAAAGTCAGACAATCAGACTATTCTGGAGTTTGCCGCACAAATGGCGAACGTGGAATCAGATCACTAGAAGGTAATTCTGAACTTTTCTACATTCCGTGATTTATGTGTTTTATGTGCTACTTCCAATGATAGATTGAATTTAGTTCTAAAAACACATAATAATCTAACTGCTCAAATAGAATCCTTAAAATAAGATAATGCTAGTCTCTTAGATATTAAAGAAGATCTTAGGAATAAGCTGAAAGCAGATGCTCAAGATGTTGTAGTTCTAAAAGACAAATTAAGTGAGCAATGTGTCTGGATAGAACTGATGTATGAGCATGTTGAGGCTTTAACCAAAGAACTTACGATTAAAGAGGTCGAGCTAGCTGAATCAAAAGTTAAACTTGCAGAGGTGAATAGTAAGTTAGAAAAGTTTAGGAACTCTTCACTGAATCTAGGAAAAATCTTAGATGCTCAGCGTCAGTCTAAGAAAGCAGTAGGTTTAGGTTATAAAGAGAGTCCTCCACCTTTTAACAATAATTATGTGCCTCAGCCTCATGATAAAACTGATAAACCAGTTGAGTCAGAGGTAGCAACTAAAACTGTATCTGAATCTGATAAGGATACATCAACTAAGGTGACTAATAATGATACTACGATTAAGAAAGTCAAGTTTGTGCAGTCTTCTAGTGATAGAATTCTAGGAGAAACTAGACCTGACGTTAATAATCAGAAAGAGGAAATAGTCACAGTAGTCGAGAAGAAAGAACCTGACACTAGTGAGACACCAAAGTCAAAGGGCACACATAAGAAGTCAATTGATAAGTTGTCTTGTTTTAGATGTCATGAAAGGGGACATGTTGTGTCTAGCTGTCCATATAAGAAGGTAGAATCTACACCTATTGTTGGAAAGCCTGAACAACATAAACCCTCACCAAGTGTAGCTAGCACAAGTGGTTCTCAAAACACTGAGAAAATTGTGAATGCCACACCAAAAACTGCTGTTAGACAAATACCAGTGTCGATTAGACCAAATGAAGTGGTTAGGAGTAATTCACCGAATAGAGTCCCTAATCAATCTAGCTCAGGACCTCAACAAGTCTATAGGAGTACAACACCTAGAAGAGCTTACACTCCGATTAGGTCTCACACTCCTCAAAGACATCAGACACCAGGAAGAGCCCAGGGATATCAATCTGAAATGCCATATAATAGAAACTATTCAAGGTCTCAACAGCAAATGTCGACCCAAAGACCAAAAGTGAATTTAAATCAATCAGCACTACAACAGGTTCTCAATCAAACACCCAAGTCACCTGAAAGGAGAGATGGGTATTTGAAGGAGTTCATGTATGTGGATGAGAATGGTATTACCAAGTCAGTCATGGCTTGGGTTCCCCGTGATAACTAACCTCTTTTCTTTCATGTGCAGGAGATAACTACAGGTCGAAACAACAAGTGGTTCGTCGACACTGGTTGCTCTAGGCACATGACTGGGGAAAGGAGTCTGCTCACAGACTTTAAGGGAGGGAACAGGGATTCGTATCATTCGCTGGAAACAAAGGAGGAAATATCACCGGTACTGGAGTGGTCACTAATGGGACTATCAAACTTGATCAAGTTTACCATGTTGATAAACTTGATCACAATCTCATTAGTGTATCTCAAATCTGTGATAATAAGAACTCAGTGATTTCACTGATACTGACTCGTTAGTGCTAAAACCGGGATTTAAAGTACCTGAAGAGTGGATACTGATGAAACCCCATGGAAGAATGATTTGTACATGCTAGACATGAATAAATCGGATTCATCGATGGGACCAATATGTCTTCTATCCAAAGCTTCAGAGACGGAATCCATTCTATGGCACAGACGCATTGCAAACTTGCCCCTGAGGAAAATGAACTACATCACTAAACATGGACTGGTGCAAGGTGTCCCGATGAAGAGTTTTCAGTTTGAAGACAAGTGTGTACCATGCAAGAAAGGCAAACAACACAAGAAGTCACACAAGTCTAAGACTCAGAACTCAATTGCTTCCACTTTCGATTTGTTGCATATGGACCTATTTGGACCTATCAACAAAAGGAGTATAGGTGGTAGTTGGTACTGTTTAGTTATCACTGATGATTACTCACATTTTTCATGGGTTTTCTTTTTAGGTACGAAGGACGAAACAGCTACAAAGTTGATTGGGTTCTTAGACCAAGTCGAAAACTCCTATGAGACGAGGGTAAAACGTATCAGGAGTGATAATGGAACAGAGTTTAAAAACACAGTAATTGGTGTATATTGCCTATCCAAAGGAATATTGCATCAATTTAGTACACCTTATGAGCCACAACAAAATGGGGTGGCAGAACGGAAGAACAGGACTTTGATTGAGGCAGCAAGGACCATGCTCTCGGATTTAAAGCTTCCTACCATGTTTTGGGGGGAGGAAGTGAATACCGCTTGTCATGTTTTAAAACGGGTCCTTACTGTCAAGTCACTGAACAAAACCTGTTGTGAAGTTCTGAATAAAAGATCACCAAATTTAACTGGCTTCGAACCGTTTGGGGGTACCGTGTGCATTAATGAAAACGAAACATCAACCTAAGTTTGGTGAAAAGGCCGACGAAGGTTATTTCCTAGGTTATGTGCCTAACTCACAAAACAAAAGGGTTTATAACAAAACAAACGGTACGGTAGAAATTGTGTATAACATTGATGTAACAAGTTATACACATGAACCCCAAACTGGTCCGGAATGGATATTTGATTATGACTCATTGTTTAAATCATTTGACATTCCTTTGGATGGAAATGCAGGTACAATTGAAAATGACTTATCATCATTAAATCTGAATGACGACGGTCAAGGTTTTCCAAAGACGAGCATTCCATCAACTTCTAAGCCTACAACGACAGAAGATGGGTCTCCAACAGAGAATGAACCTGAATTACCTACGAACGAGAATCAGACTACTACGTCTACTTACGAAGACAGTGATCATGAGGAAGAAAATGTACCATCTGAGGTCGTTCCCCCGTTAGGTGAAATAGGATCAAACTTAGGAGATAATCTTAGGGTCGATGAAATTGAAACATCGAGGATAAACAAGGATCATCCGGTTGAGAGCATCATAGGAAATCTGCATTCTGGTGTGAGAACTAGGAGTAGTTTGAATAACAACACAGTGCTGTTGTCGATGATTAATGACTCCGAGGATTTTCACACATGCCTTTATTTGTGTTTTATCTCACAAGTAGAGCCGAAGAATGTGCAAATGGCACTGAAAGACAATTCTTGGGTTGAAGCGATGCAAGAAGAACTGTCACAATTCAGAAAGCTAGAAGTGTGGGAGTTAGTGCCTCTACCGCGAGGAGAAGTTGCTATAGGAACCAAATGAGTTTTTAAGTGTAAGAGAGACGATCGGGGAATTGTTACTCGTAACAAGGCAAGACTTGTAGTAAAGGGATTCAACCAAGAAGAGGGAATAGATTAGAACGAGGTGTTCGCACCAGTGGCAAGGCTTGAGGCAATCCGTTTGTTTCTGGCCTTTGCGTCCTTCAAAGGATTTAAAGTCTATCAACTTGATGTAAAGAGTGCCTTTTTGTATGGAAAGGTGAAGGAACTGGTGTACGTTGAACAACCGCCTGGGTTCACTGATCCGAAGTTTCCTGACAGAGTGTATCGACTTGATAAGGCGCTGTATGGATTGCATCAGGCACCAAGGGCATGGTATGAGACGCTATCAACTCATCTGTTGGACAAAGGGTTTGAAAGAGGGAGAATTGATAGGACAATGTTCGTGAAGAGAAAGGGAGACGATTTTATCTTGGTACAAGTGTACGTGCATGACATCATTTTCGGGTCATCAGACGAGCAGATGTGCAAATATTTCGAGAAGGTGATGAAATCAAAGTTTGAGATGAGTGTTATGGGAGAGTTAAACTTCTTTCTGGGTTTGCAAGTTGAACAGAGAAAGAAGGACATGTTTATCCATCAGACGAAGTATGTCTACGATATTCTGGAGCGCTTCGGGATGGAAGGAACAAAGCTAACTGCTCACTTCAGTACTCCGATTCAAGTGAATCACAATCTCGGACCGGGTACAGAAAGTGATGCTGATGTGGATCTGACTTTATATCGGGCCATGATCGGATTAATCATGTATTTAACTGCTTCTAGACCTGACATAATGTTTGCTGTGTGTATTTGTGCTAGGTTTCAAGCCAATCCGAAAGAAATGCATATGAAAGCTGTGAAGCGGATTCTGAGATACCTCAAGTCGAACCGATGTTGGGACTTTGGTATCACGCTGATGGTGATCTGGAATTGGAAGCATACACGGATTCAGATTATGGAGGTTGCAGCTTGAATCGGAAGTCAACAACTGGAGGTTGTCAGTTCCTTGGAGGGAGGCTCGTATCCTGGCAATGCAAGAAACAGACTTCGGTAGCCGTGTCAACGTGCGAGGCCGAATATGTAGCTGCTGGTAGTTGTTGTTCACAGGTTTTGTGGATATAAGAACAATTGCGGGATTACGGTTTGACTTACACTCATACTCCCATTAGGATAGATAATCAATCTACAATTGCTATAACTAATAATCGAGTTAAACACAGTAGAACAAAAACATAGACATAAGACATCATTTTATACGTGATTGTGCTGAAAAGAACTTAATTAAACTGGTAAAAGTGGCAACGGAAGATAATAATGCCGATTAATTCACTAAAGCTTTTGATAAGTCACGCTTTGAGTTGTTAGTTCAACTGAATGGTATCCGTAATCCAGAGTAACTTGACCTTAGTATATTTTTCTTTCTTTTTAAAGTAAGTTAGTGTTTAAGTATAATTTATTTCCTTTTATAGTAAGTTAGTAGGTTAGTTTATTAGATTATCTTAAAAATGAAAAACAAAAGAAAAAAGAGAGAAAACCATAAAAAGTTAAAAAAAAAAGAATATTAGATGAGGGAGTCAAAACAAGTCGCTTTGTTGTACGTAAGTACAGACTGGTCACCTCTGTTTTGACTCAAGTTAGCAAAATAAGTCGCTTTTTTGTACGTAAATACAGACCTGTCACCGCTGTCTTGCTAATTTTACATAAAGTCTAAGACAAACTAAGACACTCTGTTGTATGTAAATACAGAACTGTGTCCGACGTTTGCCTTTGAAAGAAAATTTGCAATACTGAAAAGTTTTAATCATTGTGTGTCTGCCTTGATAATAGAAGTATGTCTAAGTATGAGACACGTAAGGTAGTTTCTTGATAAATAAAAAGGCCAAGGGATATTCCAAAGTGTAAAATGTTTAAAGGGAAAATCATACCAACAATCGACTTGAAATGTATATCACGACAAACAATCAAAGGAATAAAAAATTCCTAAGTGTGAAAGTGTAATACTGAAAGTGCGTTTGACACCGCTATCTGATTGAACATTCTTTGACTTTCTCACAAAAATATTCTGTTAGTATAGGTCATAAATTTTAAAAATAGTTTTGAGTAGTTTAAGTTTAAATTTTACTCAAATTTATTTTATCTTAATTTAAATTAAATTAATTTAATTTAATTTATTTTATTCTAACTAGGAAAAAGGTCAAAGTTACTAGGATGCATTTTTGGTTGAATAAACAAATATTGTGTGAAAATCTGTTGCTTAGTGTGAATGATTCTGCAAGGTTTGTAAAATTCCGTTACACGAAAAAGTTGAATTTTATTCAAGTATTTTCAAAATTTTCACTTAAGTTCGAAATTCAGACAAATTCGAACTTCACTTCGAATTTGTCAGGATGTTCGAACTTACGCTAAGTTCGAAGGTAGTTGACGGCGATTTCGAACTTGTTTTTCGAACTTGTCGTTTTCGAATTTCTTCCTATTCCTCGAAGTTTTGATTCCTTTTCTCGAACATACTCACACACTTAGGTATAGTAATCAGTATTATACAAAGTTTGGGTAGATTAGGACATTATTATGGCAAAAATCGAGTGTATTTGATGTTTATTTGGGTTTAAACTTTGTGGTTTAAAATCACAAGTTTTGACCGGTAAAAGTTCAAATAAATCACATATAACTTCGATTAGAACCCACTAGGACTAGATTATACTGTTTTTTAAGTCAAATGGGGTTAAAATCTTGGCTTTTAGTTTGAAAATGACCAACTTCGAACATGTTCTTCAGGTTCGAACTTGTCAGAAAGTTCGAACTTGTTGAAATATCTACAAGTTCGAAGTCAGTCAAGTTCGAACATAATCCTCGAATTTCTTTAAATTCGAATGTTTTTTAAAAATAAATTCGAATTTGTCTTAAGTTCGAATGTGTTGGATTTCGAACTTATGTAAATTCGAAATTATGCAAATTCGAATTAAACAAGTTTCATTTTTTTTAATTACTAATATTGGTTGTTTTTTCTGTGTGCAGATATGGGCGATCGGACATTTTTTAATAAACATAACATGGTTATGTCGGTGGATCGGGAATTACCTGAAGCTCAGCCGTACCGCCATATGATCGAGTTCTTGACTCAGTCGCGAGTCTCATACGCTCTAACTCATAATCTCCAGATAACACTGCCTTATGTTCGTCAATTTTGGGAGCATCTTCAAGTTGATTGCTCGGTGACTCCTACCATACTACAAACAAGAGTTGGGGGACAGCCAACCTAATTTTCGGCTGATATGTTGCGTCAAATCCTACAGCTGGGATCGGAGGACCAAGAAGCGGGGCCTATAGATTTCCCGGTACATATCCGACAAGCGGAATTTTTGAGAATGGGTTATGCCCAAGACATTACGAAGGCCTCATATGTGAAGAGTGCCTTGATTGGCCAATCGCGTTATCTTGTTGATCGAGATGTCGTCAACTCGTCAAAAATAAACTCCAAATAACCTAAGTAGTTAGGATAAGAGGGATCGAATCCACGAGGAACACGTGGTTATAGTTGCAGTGAAAACACAAATCTAAATACTTTGCTTGAGCGAATAATAAAACTTAACAATGAACATTAATAAATAAATTCAAACCTAAACAGAAAAAGAATTACTAACTAGAAAGATTTTGGAACACAATAACACCAAACACTTAGGTTGTGATTATATGAATGGATGGATTACTTCTGAGTTTTATCACATAGAAAAGTAATTATATTCTATCTTTCATTAGGTTATACTCAAGATCACATAGACATGACCTATTTGCAATATTATTAATATATCTTGGGCACGAATTATGTTTTCATCATCACTCGTCTTAACTCTTATTCTAGTATGAGCTCGGCACGAACGATATGATTGCAATAACTCGTCTTGCGATAATCAACAATATAAGCATGAACACAAAAACACAATCATATGATTAACTAATGAAAACCACATAGAATGTATCAATGTTATATAACAAAACTACTTGACAAAACATAAAAACTTCACTATGGATTATCCCCTGAAGTAACCGTGATGAGATTAGCCTTCCATAAAGATTGCATCTTGATTAGTGAAGAGATCTTCAAGGCGTTGGATTGCCGAATGGTTGAAGCGGAGGTGATCTTGGCGTTGATTCGATGTTAAACGGTGTTCCAGCGAGTGATGGGGGTAAAAGAGAGGCTTTGGATGTGTGTGAGATGTCTTTTGGACGTTCTATGGCCTCCTTATTTATAGATTTCTGCAAATCCCAACGGAATATATTGATGTTTATCCATTCTTTTTGAAAGATTCCATCCGGACACACTGATGGGGTTTTGGGCGGATTAGTCCGTTGAAGCTCTGACATTCTTCTGTAACTTTTTGATCTCGGACAGATTGATCGCCTTTTGGCAGATTGATCCGGTACTCCTTTACAAGTCTTTTCACTCCAAACAACACCAATTTTAGTGATTTGCTTCCATCACCTAATTCAAACAAAATACTTATGAAAGTAGCATATATTTTATAAAAGAGATGCATTTACATGTGAATTGAGAATGAAAACCTTAATGTAAAATGCATCGATCAAACCTCCCCAACTTTCTCCTAACTCGTCCCGAGGTAGGCCTGGACATAATCAGGCTTAGGATTCCATCGTCATCTCTATTAGGAACAAAATGAAATCACCGGCTTTCAAATGACAATGGGTCCTTATTCTAATTTCAACCTTCTGCTCCCTCAACTATCACATTCCATGCTTGGTTAACAATGCTACCAAGAATCCATTTTTAAAACCCGCAATTCCCAACGCACCAGTTATTTAAATCCGACCTTTTTCGCTCAAGGTTACAAAAATGAGAGCTAACCTTAAGATGCTTGGGCTCATTGGCCTCTTTTCTTTATTTATTACCTCTTTTTCTTCTTTTCTTTCTTTTCTTTTCTTTTTCACACAAGGATAGAACATGACTTTCTAGCAAGCCCGTGTAACGAGATTTCGACTTGCCGCTCCCAAACCAGTTGGCTTTAGGGGGCTGAGTGTTGAACACCCCTCGAGTTTACTTTCTCGAGCTTACTAGGCCACACCTTGGTTCTTTGAGGTATTTTTCACACTTAAGTTATCAACTCACTTTTCTCCCCCTTATTGCATAGGCTCTAAATTTAAGGTTCCTAGGCGCAAGTTCAATTAGATTTTAAAATTTTCAACTTGATATCACTTTTAATCAAAAACTTCATACAACAATTATCTTTACTTCAGGCATTAATTAAAAGTATGGACACCACTTACCATTATCAAGCTGCCTTTTTCAAATTTTCCTAATAGAACATAACCTTGGGCCTAATTAGGATCATCATGTATGCCAAATGACCTACACCAGCCGACTCAAGAGAAGTTGGGATGCTACTTTACTTTCAAAAAAAATTACATCACCATTATTGAAAACTGAGTTCCATACTTTCCAGGGAAATCTCACTATATTTTAACCCTACTAATGCATATGAATAAAGAAAACACTAAAAGGAAATAAAAGTAAACCAACATGCTTATCATATTCTAGAGGGAAAAAACCGAAACGACGTAACCTGATCAAAGAGGAGAGGTCCCATCATTGAGTCTGTCTTTGCTAAGTCGCTCTTCCAAGAAAGCTCGATCAGTTTATATTCCAACCCCTCCCCAACTTTAAGCATCGCATTGTCCTCAATGCACTCTTATCATTGTGAGCTCAGATTTGAATTAACAAGTTGGCTTGAAACACAAACAAAATTAAAAAGGAATTGCAAAATTTATTAAAAAGACTATAAATAAAAACTAAGCCACACTTTCGCAGGGATCGCGATTGCACTTAGCACGTGCAATAAGCCTTTTAAACCCTTAGGTGATCCCTAGTGGACGAGTGGAGTCTCGTGAGGGTTTTCAGTGAACACACCCACAAAGTTTAACGGGTTGCCTCTCGGTTAGTGTTAAGTTTAATGTCTTTAGCCGGACGTTTACCTATTCCATCATTGTGGTTTGGAGAATTTTTCACCTACGTTACCCGGATATGAACATGAATGTCTCATCAAGATCAATGCTCCATCGGCGGCATCATACATAATATTACTTGGCTCAGTACGTTTTTCCTCCTCAGCGATTTGTCTGATGAATTGCTCGGTTAAGTTGCCCACGGTGTTTGCGAGAGTTTCAATACGATCGGAGTTAGCCTTAATAGTCGTGGAATTTTCCTCTACATCTAATTTTTGACTCCTGCTCTCCTCTTCTTGTGGTCCTGTAAGATCAGAAGAAGTTATCATAGGTAAGGTTTCACTTGGCCCAAGAATTGCATACTTAAGATGAGAAGGGAGAGTTTTGAGTTCAGAGTTAGGAGGAATCTCCAAAGATGGTTTCAATGGTGGATTGAAGTAAATTGGAAGTGACTCGACTTTGTGCGTCTATGGAGGTTCCTTTTTCTCAAATGAGCTCATTACCGCTTTATGAATCACCTGAACCTCTTTTAAGTCTGCAAGGTCATCCCTGTCAAAACAAAAGTCATGCTTCAAAGCATCATCAGTAAGCATACATGGCATAAATGTGTGCACAATATCATTGATATTATCTACCATATAACACTCACTTTCCATTGGTGCATTTATCAAGGAATTAAAGACATTTAACCTCATTTTCCTATTACCGAAAGTGATGTCCATTGCCCCAGATCGGCAATTAATTTGTGCATTCACTGTTGCCAAGAAAGGGCGACATAGGATGATTGTGGGTTGACAATCTTTAACTGTAGTCTCCGTATCTAAAACTAAAAAGTCAACGGGATAATAAAAATCCTCTACTTTAACAATCACATCGGCCAACACACCCCGAGGAATTTTGGTAGATCGGTGTGCTAACTGTAAGACTACATCAGTTTGTTGTAGCATACCAAGATCGTATCTATCAAACACATTCCCTGGGAGTATATTTACACTAGCTCCTAAATCAAGAAGCGCCTTTTTTATTTGAATGTTTCCCATTGTGATTGATATCATAGGCGTTCCAGGATCTTTGAGTTTAGGTGGAAGAGAATGCAATAAAATGACACTAGCATGTTCCGTCAACTCAATTTTTTTCGGCATTGAAGCTTGAAGTTTATACTTTTGAATGCATAAATCTTTTAAAAATTTATGACGGAACTTGCTGTATCAATTTGATAAGGGGAATATTAACTTTAACTTGATTGAATATTTCCCACATATCTGCAGCCTTTAGTCCTCTCTTCCCGAATGGATAGGAGGCCGGTTTCTCTAAAGCTGAGGGGAAGGGTACTAGAGAAGAACTTGTACCCCCCTCCCCAACTTTAGGTGCCACTTTATCACATTCTTTATCCTTCTTTTTATCTTGTGTTTCTGTTGGCTTTGGTTCATCGTATGTAAGGTCTACCAATGCAAGATCTATCTAGACGCGGATCCGTTAACGAGTGCGGAATCCTCGTTGACGGTCAGACGGACAACTCTCAACCAACGGAAACACGGAGACTATTAGACGCTGAACGAACGACACACGAACGATCCTACGTACTAATTCTCTCCGAAACGGGACTCACCTAGCTGATAAACTCGAGATCGCCTATTGCTTAATTCCTCACGAATTCTGCCAAAGGTCAGCTAATCATTCGAGTCTATCCCTAATTATAGACCCTGATTCGAGTCTGTTGTGGGCCAACCTCGAATCTGGCCTAAGGCCCATTCGAATCTGTCCATCTGACAGATTCGAATCTAACCTATATTCGAATCTATGGTCTCATTCGAATCTATCTCAGATTCGAATGTATCCCCTTAAGAAATTCGAATCTAGCCTTTTACATAAACAACTAAGTGTTTGAAACTTATGATATTACCTTATGACTGATTTTATCTTTGAGCTTTATGTTTGAACTTCTTGTAATACGTTACATCAAGTTCAAACATACAAACAATGATAAAAATCAATCATACATAATATATATACCAAACATATGCTAAATCACAATGTAAGACAACTTAGACTGCTATCGTCACACGGGATGTAGCAACAGACTCCCCCTTGACGATAGCTTCTAATAATTCACACATTTGATTTGAGAACATGGTTTATTATTGATTCAAAACACTACCAGCATACAGACCTTTTTCAACACATACCTTGACCACATTTTCATACTTACTCGCTTCAGCATCCATATGTGCGTCACTGGAAATCTTACAGTTATACAAGATCTGCAGGTCTTCTTTAGATAGGTTCACTAGGTGAAGCGGGTCATAGACTCTAAGAATAACTTTTTCTTCTAAGTCTTCCATAACCGCTTCCCCAGTTTCCGTGTCAGCATACCACCACTTCAGATTCTTCAGAATGTTTTGTGGCATTGGCTTGAGAGGTACCTTCCTAAGACATCTGGCTGGCTTATAATGAATCCTCATCCAAGGTCGACCAGTTAGAGGGTCGATACGTGATGGATCCTCTACTCTTTTCCCAACCCTTGGACTCAGACGCTCAAATTTCCTCGACCTTCCCTCCTTTCTTATGATTCTTGCGATAACGTCCGCATAGGGATCATTGCCAATGTTTATCAGATCTTTCCATGCTAGATCTGCAATTTCGATCTTTGGCAGGGAATTGAACGCTTTTAAGGTTCGCCTCATGTACTGAAGCCCGTCTTTTCTCTTTATTATAAATAGCTGCAGTTCTCTGTCAAAGAACCAGCTTAAAATTCGCTCAGACAGCTTCCCCGTACCTGGCACTCTCATTGTCCTTTTAATTGCTGCTTCCTTCTCTTCATCCCTGAACCATAGCTTTCGTTTTTCTTCATTAGTTAGCTCTCTTGCAGGTTCCTCTGTCGATGGCTGAGGATTTAAAGCAACATTAACTATATCTGCATCGACAATGTTATGTCCATCAATCATATAAGTATCAGTGATAGGATTCTGCTGCACTATTATCTCGTCAGCTTCACCATCCTCATCAGCAAGTACTTCATCATCTGATCGCCAGTCGACTATCTCCTCTGGCGCAAACTCCCCTTCTTCAAGCTCTTCATCTTCGTTATCAAAGCCTACATCCAGTGGATCATCATCAAGATCCATGAGCGCTTCAATCATCTCACTGATCTCAAAGTCTGTAGGCTCCTTAGATGAACTAGCTTCACCCCTGTGTCCTTCGCCTTGACTAGGCTCCCCCTGAATCTGAGTAACTTGAGCTGCAGGAAAATCTACAGACTCAATCTCTTTATTTGCACTGGGATCATTGCCTTCATCATCATCATCTTCTCGCTGTACTTCCTGATCTTTACAACTTGTCTCCCCCTGAGTTTGTAGATTTTTCATAAGTTGCTCTAGGAGGGACCGCATTGCTCGGATTTCAGATGATTGATCAGCAACAAAGGATTTAATCTCCGTGTTTTCGTCTCTTACACTTTCAACAATCGTTCTCAGTTCGGCATTCTCCTTATCAAGATTAGAGTTATGCTCTTGGAGTTCACCGACTGCTTTTGTGAGAGATATGATTTGAATGTTCTGAAAGTCGATACGGCTCTTGAGTTGCATGATTCGTTGATTGTCGGTATAGGCTTCGGATGTAGAAGGGATGGACTGAATGGGAGCAGGATTGAATGGTTGGGGAATGTAGGGTTCATGTTGTTGAGGTGGCGGTGATGGTGGAGCGGTAACTTGAGGTTGGGTCTGGGTTTGAGGCGGAGGTTGTGCATCGGACTGTGATGAAGTCCCCTGCATAAACCTGTGACGTTTGGCCCGTTGCCTTGTCACCAATTGAGGAGTCTCATCTTCTTCAAAATCTGACTCCTCCAATTCTCTGGCCTCTCGCCTCCTCGAAGCACCTTCATTAATAATCAATCGTTAACCATAGGTTCCAATTTGAATATGAGGATCTGTCGACACGGATTCTGGAGCCTCAACTTCAATCTCCTCCATTTCTTCTGATTCTGTAGCAGATGATGACTCATCATTGCCAGTCTGCTCTGGCACATATTCGTCAACATCTCTGAAGACATCTTCTTCTCCCTCTGGAGGCTCAAGTAATTCACCCACTAACTCTGCAGCTATATCTTCATTTGCATGTGGACCTGCCTCCCAAATTTCATTTAACGTTTGGCACAATTGATCAGCTTCATTTGGGACAGTTGACGGCCCGGCTTCCTGCATTTCTGGTTGCTGACTCGTAGAAGGCCTAGACGCCTGAGTCTGACTCGCAGTAGCTCTTTGTCTTCGCCTTGGATCACGGGGACGAGCACGAGGCTGTTCACGTCGTTGTTGTTGTTGTTGATGCGGTTGCTGTTGCTGTTGCTGTTGCTGTTGCTGTTGCTGCTGAGGCTGAACTTCTACTTCACCTGCCCAGTTGGCAATATCTGGTGCCACAAAGTTCCTGTCTAAAACAGCTCCAAACAACGGTCGCTCGATCGGAATAGCCAATCTTCCTCTATGTGAGGAACAATCAGCAAATATCCTTTTGTCCATTATAGCTACGTTTTGAACGTCATTTGATGGCGGCAGATTTGGCAAGAAGTGCCTGATCAACATCATGATGAACCGCGGATATAGCAGGAATTGTTGATTTTCAGGAGCGGTGATCTGGTGAACAAATTCGGAGAAAAACATTTCTGAGAAACTGTATGGTCGATTGTACACCATCGCGACTATCCCAGACTGGATCTTCGCAACTATATAGTCAAACCCAGCTTTCTTTGGTGCAAAGCATACCATGAAGACATGAGCAAGAAATCTCCATTGCCCGATTAAGCCGCTCTTCATATAGGACACTTTCGACACGTCTAAACTGTATCCCATTCTCTGAAAGGCCGCTTGCCTGATGTTCAGAGGAAATTCGATCGGTCCAGACTCTTCTTCTTGAGTGCCCAGCTGCAACACTTGACGCAGCATATCCGCCGAAAAAACTAGCGGTTGTCCAGCAATGCGAGTTCGTAGCACTGTCGGAGTGACCGAGCAGTCTACTTGAAGATGATCGTAAAATTGACGGATATAAGGCAATACGAGCTGAACATTATGAGATAGTGCAAATCCTATCCTAGATTCCACAAGAAATTCTAGCATCTGCCTGTATCCCTGCGCCTCAGGGAGGTGATGATCCGGATGAAGCACCATATTGTGCTTAGGAACAAACGCTCGAACAGCCATTTCTGCACAATAAATAAAACCATTAGATTCATTAAAAATCAATAAACTTGTTCAAATTCAAATTTGCTTTATTTTGTACTTTATCAAATACAAAATCTAGCACAATTAAATTTCCACAAGTTTAATAAAATTTAAATTAGACAGAATAAATAAAGTACAGATTCGAAGGGAACAGATTCGAAGTGTCCATTTTCGAATCTAATGGACAGATTCGAGGAGTCCCTATTCGAGTCTAACGGACAGATTCGAATATCATGGTCATCTCGAATCTAATGATAGATTCGAGACACCCATGAACAGATTCGAAAGTGCATGAACAGACTCGAAGGGCCGTCGGCCATTGTTTCAACCAAAACCCAAGATTTTAACCATTTTGAACTTGGTAAATCACATACATTAGTTCAACTAGGTTCTAATCATTGATTTATGTCTTTAATTTGATCTTTTATATGTCCAAACTTAGTTATTTAGCAAAAACCCAATTTTGACCAATAAAACTTCAAAAATCGACGATTTGTCCTTAAATGGTGTATAAAACTACCCAAATCTTGTACAATCCGGTTGATTATACCTAGATATGAGTGTAGAATCGAACACAGTAGCCTTAGAGTCGACAAAGTGTCGTTTAGGAGCAATACGGTAGACTCGAGAAATTAGATTCGAAATCGCCTGAATAGATTCGAGAGTATAGATTCGACAACAGTAAAGTAATAAATGACTTCACTATTGACCTATATATACTACCTACCTTCGAGTCTATGTGTAGTTTCGAGTCTACTGACAGATTCGAAATACTTCACTTCGAGTCTGTCTTAGATTCGAAATTACCAACACTTAGAAGAATTTCGGAAATTTTGAAATAACTTCAACTTTTCCAACTATTTTCTACGGTATTGTGTAACCAGATAAACTATGTCAACTCTTTTACCCTAAGCTCAGATATTTCACGCATTGTATATTTTATCCAACTTCGAATGCACCCTCAGTAATTTTTGACCTTTTACCTAAGTAAAGATTAAACTAAACTAAAATAAAATAAGCTAAGGTAAAAATAAAATAAAATCAAATAAAATTTTGACTAAAAAATTTTAATCTAGACTTAAGTTATAAAAATAAATTTACAAGCTAAGCTAAATACCAAACAACATATTTTTGATGAGTATAGTCTAAGAAAGGTTCAATCAGATAGCGATGTCCGATACTAACTTTCAGTACTTAAACTTTCACACTTAGGAATTTTTT
>JAANYP010005009.1:0-65659 GCA_020465985.1 Centrapalus pauciflorus
AATTATAATAACAATGGTCTTACATATTTTAAAAAATTTACAACTTAGCCAAAAAGAAGAAATATACCAAACGATTTTATAAGTGTACCTTTCTTGCTAACAATGTAGAACAAACGGTCTTCTATGTTTTGAGAATGGTTTTAATCCATTGTCAATCTTATCCAGTTGCTCATTAATTGTGAAAAACCTTTATCATCAAACCGTTTACATTTACTTGGGTTTGAAATGTATGGATCTCCTCATCTGCTCTCCAATGCGTCGATCTCAAATTGTCTAAGAGCAACAAATAAGAGTAATCAAACTGTTTCTGCAGGTTTGATTTAAGTTCAATTTTGGGTGTTCATCATTAGGGTTCTTCAGGGTTGGATTTTGGTTCAAGATTCGGATGTTTCTTCAAAGGGCAATCGCTACTCTTGATTTCAAATTTTGGCACGAGTTCAAGTTCCCAGGATTAGAGTTCTTTTGGTTTGACTGGTTAGATTTTGGATGTGAACTTTTGGTCAAACATATCAGTGATGTTGGGTATATTTAAAGCCTAAAAAACAGCTCGCACTATTAAATAATTAAAAACTGATTCAATCAAAGTAAGTCGGGTCACAATACTATCCTAAACTAAACCATAAAAGAGAATAAAAGTTTATAGGTTTTTAAGATTATAATCTATAAATATAAGGATTAATAGTCAAAAAATTCTATCAATTTTCTTCATTTTAGTGATTAGATCACTAAACCTTTTTTCTTATTAAATGTGCTCGTATTTAGGCTCGAGCTCGGCTCACGAATCGTTTACTCGAGGTTTATTTCGAGCTTTTAGCGAGTCGAGGTCGAGTAGCTTGGCACATTTACACCTCTAATATTAGCCCTAAATATAAAAGGATATTATTACAATTTTTTTTATGCAAAAAGGGTTCGAGTCCCCTTTCAAGCAGACCCGAAAACCTGTTATTTTCTTTTCTTGATGAATATTAGAATTAAGGATCAAATTGAAAGGTAGCTTATTTGAAATCTAGAATTGAAAACTAGATGATTGCAGCTTGTTAATTCTTTTCTTTAATAGTCCGCACAAAATTTTGACCCCCTTCCATGATACTTTTATCTCACCTTATTTATACAGGAAACTAGATAAGGTTACCTGAAAATTAAAAGACAAAAAAACTAAGAGTGTGTTTAGTTGATGGAAAATTGAAATTTGTTTTCACTTTCACTTTTCTAGAATTTGTTTTCATTATTACATTTCTAGAAAATTAGGAAAAAATTTTGAAAACGTGTTCACCACGTCCGTTGTTTTCGCTTTTGAAAATTAGAAAAATGGTTGAAAACTCCTATCATCCACTTTCCAATTTCTATTATAAATTTAGAAAATGAAAACATTTAGAAAATGACAAAAAAATTAGAATAATGTCAAACTAAACATGTTTTCAATTAAGCCCTGTTTTCGTTAAAAACGAAAACAGAAAACCGGTTTGTTTTCGTCAACTAAACGCAGCCTAATTATTACAAAATAGATAATAGGAATTATGCAAAGAATAATGATGATAGAGGAAATAAAGTCAAAAGAAAAAAGATAAGAGAGGAAATTAAGCAATGAGGTAACTACGCAGCAAATCAATATAATAGCTAATCTCTTTGGGGTGCCAGTTTTGGATGGAGGATTGGCGATAAGCACGAGAACTACACACAATTGCAACTTGCATCAATAATTCAAATTAAACAATTAATTACGTCAGTTTCAAAACTTAAAAGTAGTTAATCAGCTTCCAACAACTCGTTATTTAACTTTAAACAAATAATTTATTTATATACAAATTATTTCGATTAGTATATCATACATAAAGTTTTTCAATGCAATCATAATGAAGATATCAACATCAGGCCTTTGTTTTCCAAGTCTACGCAGTAACATTGTAACACTCTGGAAATAACTGTTACTAATTTCAAAAAGGATCATCTAGAACTTTAATCTAATAGTTCGGTGCTAGATTGCAAGTTGAAATTAATCGGAACACATATATACTCGCCGGTGACCGGAGATCATAAATCAGAACGGTCAGAGAAATCGGAAGCCAGACGAGAAGCGATGGCGGAGTGATACATCGCATCGTGAAACGACTCCGTTTCCATCGTTAACATCCGGAGCTTCCTCGCCTTTTCTTCAGTGAAATTTCCGGTAGATACACGAGATCTAACTGGTCTCTGATCCAGATCTGATTCCGAAGTAGCACTAGAACTCGCCGAGAAATTAGTATTGTTCTTCCTGCTTTTTTCGGTATTCCCAGATTCAATGTAGTCAGGCTCGGAGGACCAGCCGAAGAGTGGACTCCACCAGCTCTTACGTTGTGAATCCGGCTTCTGGTTGCCGGAGGAGGGAGTGGATGCACGTACAACAACCGGTGGCTGAACAGGCATGAGACTTGCTGCCATTTTTATCGAGAGAAAGAGAAAGTGTGTGTGTGTGTGTACGGAGGGGATTTCAGATTTCTTTCTTGCTTTGCCGTTAAAGGTTGAATATGGTGAGATCCCCTCTTGGGGTTTGCTTTATAAAGGGCAACCGGACCAAGCACGTCCACGTGTCGGTTTTATCGTGATATTCCATTTGCGGGGTCTAGCGACTCGCTTTTCCATTTTTGCTTTCTACATGTTTATTTTAAGTTTTTTTTTTTTTTTTGGTTTTAATAATTATACGTATTTGTATTTGTCTAGTTTTTTTTTTTTTTTTTTTTTTTTTTTTTTTTTTTTTTTTTTGAACGGCAAACTATCCTACTCCTACTCCTAAACTACTTCTTTACCTCCAGACTTACTTACTTTAAAAATACGTATTTTGAGTTTTGAAAATGAGATAATCTGTAAATCTTATGCGATTATTTTTGTCTTTATATAATTTCTAAATTAGATTAAGTGTCATTTAAATTAATTTAGGTAGATTCAAGTTAATATTTCTAAAACATCAACATAAAATAGTTAACTATATGTTTTTATTGATTTTATTAAGTTTGCATCTTTTTAAAGTATTAATTAAAGAATGCGTATGACCTATGGATGAATGGAAATAAAGTGCAACACGTAGATGATAAACGACAACAATTATGAAATAATAAATCTGTTATATTTCGTTTTCTAATACTTACATGTATGAAATCGTCAGGTATTTTAGATCTATTCTAATTTCTTTTTTAAAAATATCCTTTTAACATATATAAGGATAACTTATAAAAATTTTAATCAATGACGGTTTAAACAAATATTTATCCCAAACAGCCAAACGTATTACGTAGCAATATGATATCTTTGGTTTTTTTTTTTTTAAACATTAGTACTCCCATTGGTAAAAGCAAAATCACAATGATCCAAGATTCCTTTTTTCTTGCATTCAACACTAAACAATACAATTCCACATAACAAATTCAATTTAAAGACCCTAACTTTTATTTTGTTTATGATGTTATTTGAAATCATATTGATTTGAAATGGAAATTAAAACAGGAAGGTCAAATGTGTGTTACTTTTCTTTTTATTTCTTTAGTTTTTATTTAAATCAAATTCATTGATAATTAAAAAAAGATCTTAGTCACTTTTTGTCATCCGTTCGTCGAACTTTCTTAATATCTTACGATTTGAAATAAGAAAATCCAAAACGTGTCTTGTGATGTCTTTACGAATATTCTCTTGTCTTCTTTTTAATACTTTAAATAAAATTATTATTTTTCTAAAACTGACAAAAAGATTTCGAATGCGTATATAAAGTTAGAAAACACTTCTAAAAAGACGACGAAGGAGGAGTTGTCTTGTTTCGGGCTTATATACGCGGTCCATGCACATGCTATTTTTAACTTTCAAAACGTGTTCCCATTCTGTAGTATTTCAAATAAGAAAGCAAAAGGGTATTGTAATTGAAAATGAAAACAAACAAAACGTGCATAGCAATATAGCATATTTTTGTATCTATTATCCTTACTTTTTGTAGGAAAAAGAAGAAATATTGACCATTAAACTGATTTTCATCATCCTCGTTGAATATGGATCCTTTAAAACCTTGTTTCAATAATCTCAACTACGACATAAGTAGAATCTCACATCGTCAAAAGTCAAACCACAAGAAAAATAGTGGATATATGAGTAAGTAATGACTTTAATAGACAATGCATTTTTTGGGCAACAAGCATAATGGATCTCATCAGAATTCAGAATCCTACAATTAAGTTTGATCAGATGAGAGCAATATCAAGAAAGATGACCCTTCAAAGTCTTTGTTTTTCACCAAAAACTAAACCTTGCAGGAAAAGAGGCTTAGAACATCAAAGCAAACAATAGTGTTTCATGATAAGAACGGTGTTACAAATAGCATCAACGCAACTATTGTGCAAATAAATGATGTGAAAAACCTTATTGATGATTATTAGTCCTCAAAGGGTGGTTATAACACCTTAACTCCTTAAGGTGAATCTCGATAAATACTAGGTATATGAGTATGATCTTACCATATATAATACGTTTTAGAAGCACAAGCATGACAAGTCCCTTCAAAACCACACAGTTAAGCATACGTATGTAAGACATCAAGAGTTGTACAGTTGAGGAATAAGGCTTGACCATAACCTCGAGGAATAAGGCTTGACCATAATCTCAAATAGGATAATATTGTGTCATGATGGACAAGACTTTGCAAATGATATTAGCGTAATTCTTTTGCAAAATGATAGTAGGGTAGACCTTACATAGACGATGTCTTCGAATGAAAGGAAAGTGCAACACCTTAGACGAATCTCACATCAGTATACAAAAAGATTAATTATTTATTGAATGAATCAAAATGAACTACAAACTTCTTGCAAGATAGATCATGATAAACCTAATTCAACAAGCTTTTGAAATCATGAGAAATTAGAACTTTAATATTGAGATTCAGGGTCACAAGGAGAACAAGGATTTTCACAAGAACCAATAAAGTCCTTGATTGAGTAATGAGTAAAGTGTTGGGAATTCGTATACTTTTTCGTAAAAACATAAACATTAATCTTATTAACGCACAGCGGAAGTTTTTAAAAATTACGAATTCCGTACACGGATCATCAAGTAAAACATAAGATAAGTAAATATGAAAACAATAAAATCCGTACCTTGTATTCGTTGACAAGAACACACGAATGAGATGCTCTCGGTATCCACCGGTGATGACACGATCGAGCGGCGCCAGGTATGCAATCAAACACACAAAGAACGGGAAAACCAAACACGCAATCGTGTGTTTGGTTCGTACGGCCAGAAAATACCATCACACACACACACGTCCACTCATGTGTGTGTGCGGCGGTTTTCAAAACATTAGGTCACACACATCTCTATCATGCATCTCTCTTTTTTTATATATGTGTGGTCCCGTGTATATATATATATATATATATATATATATATATATATATATATATATATATATATATTATATATTAATTAAAACTTTAATATATATATATATATAAATATAATATATATCTTAATAACTATCTTTATTATTTAAACCTTATATAATTATCTCTATAATTATATATCTATTAAATAATATTTATCTTTTATATATTATCTAATAATATATAAACGAGCAGATAATTATTTATAATTATCTCTATTTATTTGTTTATGATTATCATTCTAATTATCTAATAACTAGATGACAATATCAATTCAAATAAATATATCTTTTATTTAATATCCAATAATAAATAAAAGACTAGATAACTATTCATTTAATTATCATCCAATGACAATTAAATCACTTACAATATCTTATATTGTACTTTTAGTCCCCGTACTTTGAGATATAATTAATCACACATTAATTTAATATCAATGATCATTCTGTGTCATAAACAATATCCAATATCATTTATTCAATAGTTTAATTGCATCTGCTCAGTTGTGCTCATCGGTGTGACCCTCAAGTGTTTTATGAAATCAGCCATGATGCAGTAGTAATGTCATCTTTACACACCATATACTAACATACTCCCACTTGTGTAAGACGACATACTGTCCTGCAGCATGCGCCTAAAGGAGGTCATGGCTAGACACTTTAGGCAACCAAGGTCATAAAAACTCTGACTCCCATTCGGGCATTCTTGTTGAAACAGCCTTCCAAAAAGAAACTTAGGTTATATCCCATGCATCGCGATATTTCAATGTGAAAGCTAGGCATGGATTAGATCAACCGTAGCAAACACGATTATGTTTCTCGACTCCCTGATCTCATACTAAACTGAAACAGACAGATTAGAACACATCAGTTCTGTCCGAGCATGGCCATGCATTTCTGTCAGTATCGATCGCCGAGGGGCCCAGAAATATCTCTTCTTAGTTAAAAGAAGGTGCAAATCCCATATTGACTATCTAGGCCTCCAGCACGACTCCCACTGCAACCAGCCTCGAACCGTTATGATCACCCAGTTACGGATGACGTTAGGTTAGGCCAAATGTACAGCAGCACCCGCACTAAAGTACGTAGACATCTCAGGTACTAAGGATTACCTTTTTGAGACGACTCATGACTATGATCCACAAAGTGGTCTCAATCGGTGGGTCAATCCAATATTTGTTCGCAACAAATACCTGTGAATTTGGTCCAACCTTTGCTATATTCATCACCCATGAATATCAACCAAAAACCACAGTAGCCTTTTAATTCTCGTTGTGGTTCCCACGACAACAAGCAGCTATGGAATAGTTTTAGAATAACTTCAAATTTATTCTTGGATTTCTAAAACATGCAAAATAGAACGACATTAAAGATATCATGTTGATCTCCTTTATCTCAATAAACACAACATGACTTCCATCAATTTAATGCTACTGTTCCTTTATCAAATGTAACGGTAACACGATCTATCGAAAAATTAATTTCAGACATGATCTTAGTGGGAGTGTTCTCTAGTTAACTGACTTAACTTCCATTACCGTTTATCTTTGAAAAATTACACTAGTTCTTTATTACAACTTCTTGTAATATTATTCAGATCCAATCTGAATCTCCATACAAATTTATATCCATTATCTTTAGAGGAACTGGTAAATCACTCATAAAGACACCAGGATTAAAATTTAGGAGCTCTAGCAATTCAGATTAATTGCTACTAGTGATACGTTTAGATGTTTAGACTTGAATATGACAGTATGCAGTTTATCTATATCTTAACAAGATATCTTTAATATCATTGTGTTCAAAATTTGTGATATGTATCCATAACCACCAGAACCTGAACCTGGTTATCTACAACATTTCGTTGTGGTATTCCGTCAAGCTTGCCGACGAGTGTTTAAACAAGTCAAAGGCTATTACTTGACTAACCATCACACAAGTTGTATACATTTCACATGTAATTTTATAAAATGCGATTACTTCTTGTCTAAACAATTCTGACTTCTCAAGTCTAATTATTTCTGACAAGCGAAGTGAATTAACCTCCATGTAACTCCTTTACATTTAATTCTGCATTTTATTAGTTTCTATATAATCACAGATGACTATCCAACTCATATAATCTCTTGAACTAACTTTCAAGAATTAACAAGTTCAATGAAACTGCATTTGAACACTTGAACAATTTACACAACAACATGGTAACCCTTTTTATCTGGATATGACTACTAGCTTGTCCAATCTCCATTGACAAGTTACTATTCAAATTCCACTTGAATCAATAGTCTATAATCATGGTTTAGTAATCTTAAACAATAGGAATTTCAAGCAACAAATATTTAACTCCTAAAATTATTTATTTATCCCAAAAATACTTGCAAGAAATTCAATCAATTGTACACTACACCATGATAAACTATTGATGACATGAAAATAGTGTCCAGTAGAGTATTCTCTAAGATGTCTCTATGCTCTCACTGAATCTGTCATCTCTTTTCACTTCATTTTAGTTATTGCAGACATTATGCATGAAACTTTGTTCAATTGAGTATCACATATCCAAGAACAATAGAAGTGACTGATTCAGATACACGAAGTCTCAATGCGGTCAACCTTGACCGTTTCCAAGTACTTGGGACAATTCCTTTCCCAGTGCCCAGTTTCCTAGCACTCAAAGAATTTGTCATCCTTGGATTTGACTTCTCTGGTTCTAGGTTTTAGCTACTTGTTAGCTTTAACCTCCGGCTTGGAAACTTACTTTCCTTTCCGTCTCTTTCCCTATATTCTCTCCTCAATCACTCCCTCAGCAGTCTATAGCATCCGATGCAGCCCACTGATCATCTTCTCCGTGCATATTGTAACAAATTACAAATTGCTAAAATTCCTTCAATAAGGAATTGAGAATTAGATTCGTGGTCATGTCCTGTGTCACGGGTAACCCAAGTCTGCTAAGATGATCCAAATAACCTTTCATCTTCAGCGCATGGGATCTAACAGTTGTTCCTTCTGCCATTCTGCAGGAGCTCAGAGCCCTTGTCGTATATCTTTCTCAGTCCGAGCCTGAGTCTGGAACATATCCTTTAGCTGGCGATACATCTGTCAAGCTGAGACGTCCATAAGGCTAGTCCGCAGCTCAGATGTCATGGTCGCTAGCATTAGACAGGCAACATTTACCGAATCCTCAGAGTGCTTCTTGTGGAGATTTCTCTCCTCAACTGTAGCAGTCTCTGCAGGAGCAGGTTCTGGTGCCCTTTCCAGAATATACGACTTTCACCCTGTACTCAGAACATTTGTCAGATTTTACTCCCAGTTCAGGAAGTTGCCTCTTTTGAGTTCTCCATATCCCGAATGGACCTCAAAGTAGCAACATGTGCTTTTGGGGAGGATTTTCAAGTGGGAAAAGGATATTGACGTTATCATTGTTGTTATTACTGTTATTGTCATTGTTATTATTAAACCGCTTCTACCTCTGTCTTTTTCAACCATCTTAAACAATTTTTCAAAAATCAGTATTTGATTAACCATTAATAAATCAATAACCCAAAATTTAGAAAATGATTTATTAATCCTAAGAACCATTTTACTTATTCATGCACCCAACGGAGGCTGAACCTACATGAATAAGCTACTCAGGCAGGCAACTTATTACCAATTACAACCCCTTTGCAACTCTTAGATCTTATGAGATTTTCAATTTCTTAAATTGATCATGTTTAATCTCATCCACACCTTGGGCAACAGTCTTACTGAGGAACCACCACTGACACACACCATATAACAACTGCAAGTCACTGGCCCAAGTCTCACTTAGGATCCGCAGTGCTTACCTCACAGCTCTCCGAGTTTGCGGCGTAAGCACCCAACGAAGACTGAACCTACTTACGACGACCGGTCACCGTGAGTGCCACTATATGGACGGTGTGCTGTGTCAGATTTTTAATTTGGGTTTATAACCAGTCTCTTACCAAGAACTAGTGGCCAGTCAGGTTAGTCTGCGGGCAGGATCCTATCGGTTCTAAACCTTTTGGAAATTCCACAGCCCGAGCAAGACTGTCCTAGACACCACCTATTCTGGTAAACAATCTAGTTAATGTACCAGTTTTAAAAATTTCAACTCTTTGATCATATGACATTTTAAAATAAATCTCCTTTTATTTGAAAAACTAATTTCATAAAAAAAATGTCATATCTAACACCTGACAAAATAATTAAAGTTTCCAATTTAAACTTCCTTTTAAATACTTTAATCTTTCATCAAAAATGATTGTAGTTTTGATTTCTTTTATTTATCTACTTTGTCACCACAACCACGCAGATATAAATAAGGCATAAAGAAATAAAACATACAATCACATGGTGACATAGCCTTGCCGAAACTAAATTGGTTTCCGAGAGCCACACGGACAAACCAATTAGGTCAAAACCTAAGGGACAAAATCAACACACAAGGCAAGAAGGATGAACTCTTTCAGCTCCCACTAGCCTCAGCATTCGATGATGTCTCCGAGCGTCCTTGATGGATGACCTCCTTCTTGATGGACATCTTCGCCAAGATTAATTACATATATTTATCTAAATACATTTGCCTATTTTCTAACCTATTACAGATTACATCATAATACCCGGGATTCCAATGGCACGCAGGCCTTCCCAAAAATATAACCAATAATAAAAATAGCAAACATCACGATTAAATAAACAACCATCTAAGCAAAAAGGGGTCTCAAGGCTCGGCTATGTCACAAACATAACTAAAACAGTAAAGCTCTTTAATAATCTAGAATTCATTTTCATCTTGACATGAAAATAATTCCAAAACCAATTAATCCACCATTAATTGAAGTAAATATGTCCAATATCGTTCTTAAATTAAACACGGTTCGTAAACTCGAAATTTAGGAACACTTTCCATAATTAGAAACTTTTTCCCGAAAAATTTCAATTTAATTCCATCTTTGCATTATCTTTGGATTCATAACTATACTTTTCTTAAAATATACAATTAACAATTCAAACACCTTTGAAACTTAAACATACTATTTTAAGAAACTTTTTATTAAACAACCTTTAATAAATATAGTTTTATTCTCAAATAAATATTGATAAATAATTTAAACTTCCTTTAAATAATTATCTATTAACTATTATTTAATTGAAACACTTTTCAAAAATAAATAACCAAACTTTATTTAAAATGTCAATTTTCTTAATAAACAATTTACAAAAATTTGATCATCCTTAAATAACACCAAAAACTTTTCTTTATGGTTTTAAACGATTTCTACCATAAACGTTAATGTCGAGATCAAATCTCAAAACATTAAACCGTGACCGAGCATGAGACTCAAAGTCACGATTTCATCAATTTGAAAACAGAATCCTTAAATTAAACTCTCTTTAATTTAATAATGCATTTTATGGAACTAAATATTAAATGCATAAATTAAATCTAGTTTATGAATTAAAATTACCATTAATTTTAATTTCAACATTAAAACTTAACTTTTAATTAAAACCGATTTAATTTTCACGACGAATTACCGGAAAACGGAAACGAACCAACTTAGTTAACCGACTCATACTCAGGTTCAATAACCCATATGAACCGAAAACAAGTAGGGTATTAAACCCTTTGACGGCTGAAATTAATCGAAGCCATTAATCAACTCACTTTGATTATTTCGATTTTCATATTCCAATTAATCGTTTAATTATCGAATCGAATAATATTTAAACCGATTTGTGAATTTTATAAAAAAAACAAATAAAGTCTCCACTTTAATTTTATAAAACCGAAAACACATTTAGTCACAAATGTTTAAATATTAAGAACCAAACACTTTTGATTTATTAATTCGATTTTAACGCATTTAATTTAATCGTTCGAGTTTAACCGTGAATTAAACGACATGACGGAAACAAATAATCCATCACCTCGGTTACCACATCACAACCGAGAGGTCATGGTTCTCAACCCATGGCCGAAAATCTCTAGGTTTGATTTCGCGAACCGAAACGTTTAATTTTCGACTTTAATCAATTAAACACTTTCAAACAATCAAACATCAACTAAATAAAACGAACTAAGGTTTCAAAATCCCGAGTTCCGAAAAACTCCAAGATTGGCCGAGAATCACTATAAGGTTTCCAAAACCTTTGGTCGATTTTCTCCAAGCCAAATCAAAACCTTAAACATCTTAATTATTGATTTCGACCGTTTAAACAATTTTAATTATTAAAAATCGAAACTTTAAGATCGCTGGACATAAATACTCGAATAATTACTATCATTATGTTACTTGAGATGGCTCTGATACCACTGTTGGGAATTCGTATACTTTTTCGTAAAAACATAAACATTAATCTTATTAACGCACAGCGGAAGCTTTTAAAAATTACGAATTCCGTACACGGATTACAAGTAAAACATAAGATAAGTAAATATGAAAACAATAAAATCCGTACCTTGTATTCGTTGACAAGAACACACGAATGAGATGCTCTCGGTATCCACCGGTGATGACACGATCGAGCGGCGCCAGGTATGCAATCAAACACACAAAGAACGGGAAAACCGAACACGCAATCGTGTGTTTGGTTCGTACGGCCAGAAAATACCATCACACACACACGTCCACTCATGTGTGTGTGCAGCGGTTTTCAAAACATTAGGTCACACACATCTCTATCATGCATCTCTCTTTTTTTATATATGTGTGGTCCCGTATATATATATATATATATATTATATATATATTAATTAAAACTTTAATATATATATATATATATATATATATATATATATATATATAAATATAATATATATCTTAATAACTATCTTTATTATTTAAACCTTATATAATTATCTCTATAATTATATATCTATTAAATAATATTTATCTTTTATATATTATCTAATAATATATAAACGAGCAGATAATTATTTATAATTATCTCTATTTATTTGTTTATGATTATCATTCTAATTATCTAATAACTAGATGACAATATCAATTCAAATAAATATATCTTTTATTTAATATCCAATAATAAATAAAAGACTAGATAACTATTCATTTAATTATCATCCAATGACAATTAAATCACTTACAATATCTTATATTGTACTTTTAGTCCCCGTACTTTGAGATATAATTAATCACACATTAATTTAATCTCAATGATCATTCCGTGTCATAAACAATATCCAATATCATTTATTCAATAGTTTAATTGCATCTGCTCAGTTGTGCTCATCGGTGTGACCCTCAAGTGTTTTATGAAATCAGCCATGATGCAGTAGTAATGTCATCTTTACACACCATATACTAATATAAAGAAAATTAGAACGTTCATTATGCTCTTCATAAACGATTTCTTTTAGTTCTTGTGAAAATTCTAATTTTATTATAAACCTTAATCTCATTAAAGTTCTAATTTATCAACTTATTTTTCATCATGAAGTTAGTTACCACGGTACAACTGGGTCTGTATGAGTTATATAGGGTATGTTGTATTATTAACATTAATATCTACAATACAATCGTTTTTAACAAACTTATCTAAAACCACACTCTGAGACTTAATAAACTCATAAATCCACTATCCATTTTACGTTTTTTGTATCTAGATTTATGTTCTTTCACCTTAGAATACATGATTTATAAAAAAAATTAGTGAAAGAAAGAAAGAAAAAAAAAAGACATATCATATCTAAGGTATTGTAGGCTAAATAATGAGTTTTGTGAAGTGGGCTGGTAATACTAAGTACAATAAATACATTCTTTGGAGCCTATTGATTTGTGGGCCTCGTTTAATGGCCCGCATTCCCCTTTTGAAAAATCGGGTTTACCGGGTGTTTCAACTTTTGCTTTGTTGAAAGTTCCCGTTCAATAGCTTTGTTTGGTTGGGAAATAAAAGTTTTCCTATCAAAAGCTATTATAAGTAACTATTAAAAGTAGTTTGAGTTTTCAATCAAACAAAACAACATTTTTACCATTCTAATAACCATAAACTAAAACTCCTTACTAATATAAAATATCTTTTGTCTGCTAAACTTACAATTATTTTTACCAAATACAATAATACATTTACAAAATTAAAAACTAAAGTAATTTCAAAAAACTGTAGCTATCAAAAGCTCCGGCTCAAACTACGATAGGAGTGAGCTCGGTACTGGACTGTACCGAACCGGTACCGAAACCGAATTAAGAGTTGTGAAAAAATCGAATACCGAACCAATTAATTTTATATGGTACCGGTTCGGTTCCGGGACCGGGTTTTCGGTGCCAATCACGTACGGGGCCGAATTAGGAAAAAGGTACCAAATACTAAATTAAAGACAACTTTTATGCATCATTATGATGAGGAACGAATTGATGGATTCTCCAAGACCGAATAAGTGCTAAGGCGGTACCCATATTTGCCCAAATCCCAAGCGGTACCAAATATCCAATTGAACATATATATTCGATTCGGGATAAATATGGTACCGAATACCGAATTTTAAGTAATTTAAAACCCGAGTACCCGACCGAATATATTAATTCGGTATCGGTCGCTACCGGTCCCGGTTCGGAAAATCGGCTCCGTCGCTCGCCCCTAAACTACGACTAGCATTGCCGAATATACCCTTAATAGAAATAATGACTGGTGACTGGTCCTTTAAATCTTTAATTATATAAATGGGGGATGAAGCCAATAAAGTATAAGAGGAATCCCTTGATTTTGCTGTAGATGCCGAGTTTTATGAAGTTGGAATATCAAGGAAGCAGAAACAAGATTCTAGGGTTAGTATTTTGGCTTAAAAAATGTTAGTTAGAATTGGGAGAAATGAAAATGGGTGGAGAATTGAAATTGTATATCTTGTTTGGTATCAACAGAGAAATAAAGAGGAGAAATGGTATTCAGACACACGGCAGCCAATTTTCACCATTTCTCCACTAAATGGAGAGAATTGCATTTCTCCATCTTTAGCCTTTAAGCAATTCCCAGAGAATTCAATTCTCCGCCCAAAAATTGAGAGCATTTCTCCCAAACAAGAGAAAACTCAATTCTTCCCCCTCAAATCTCTCTACCAAACAGCCGCTAAGTATAATTAAGCCAGATTGTATAGTTAGTAAATAGTTACGCCCTTTACATTAATTACAAATTGACATTGTGAATAACTAAGCCCATTTGCATTAGTAGTAAAACTAATTATTAACCCACGTACCACGTGGATATTTTATAAATAATTCACGTACAGTTATGTATGTTTTATACCAAGAAAATATCATATAAGATAAAAAAATTGTACGCTTTAATCAAAATATTAGATTAATATTAGAATACTTAAAATATTTCCTTATTTAACTGTATAGATTAAATATGAAAGTATTTGATTTAGATTCCATAAATTTCCTTAATAATGAATTAGTAAATTTAGAAATCTAATTATGGAAAAAAAGCAGGAAATCAAATATTTAAAGGGATGAAGAAAGGACATGTGGCATGAGATGTTTGCTTTTATTAATATATATATATATATATATATATATATATATATATATGTATATATATATACATATATATGTACATATATATGTACATATATATGTACATATATATGTACATATATATGTGTGTATATAGAGAGAGAGAGAGAGAGAGAGAGAGAGAGAGAGAGAGAGAGAGAGAGAGAGAGAGAGAGAGAGAGAGAGAGAGAGATGCTTTAGAGACACCGTAGGTTTAGACAACTTGACTTGGGCTAAAAAAGCTCGTGCCTAAATAGTTCAGAAAAGCTCAGGCCCATGCCAAAATATTAGTCCGATTTATTCACCAATGGTCCGAATACTAATATGTACAATTAGAGATGATGAAGATTTAACCGAACCGATGGATAAATGTTACAGTAAATTAGTTTAGGAACATATAGAACCAACCTACGAGAATTATCTCAGTTTTTTGCAGTATCAACAGCACTTTTCCCAAAATTTGGTAAAGTTGGTTCTCATGACAACAAATTATGGTGTATGTATGCAACTATTGTTAGCAAGTTGTAGGCTCTTTCAGAATATCGAACAAGCACAATAGAATAATAGATTCATAATGCAACAAGTTTTCTGATCCAACTAGAACCTATCAAACGGGATCGGGCCAGGTATACTCCAGTTCACACTTTTCAAGTTTTCTGGTTTTTGATTGGTGCAGGTCTTAAACCAGTGCACATAGCCAATTAGCCGGGGTTGTGCCTTACACTTAGGGGTGTTATTTGGGTGGTTTTTTCGATTATTTGGGTTAATCGGTTTGGGATATATCATCCAAGTCACCCACAAACCAAACGGGCAAATTGCTTAAATTAACAACATACTTTCACTGTTTTTCTTATTACAACATTTTATTATTTTTCTTACCATTTATTGGATCCTACTTGTATGTCTGGTCCATTATATGCAACCGGGTGACCTACAATGAAGGTAGCAGGTTACCTTCACCGTCCCAGTCTCAAACCACCGTTAACCACCGCCACCCTCACCAAAACACTGCCAAACGCAAAGGAATGTCAAGAAAATCCAGTCACAAAACCCAATCAAAATCATTTAGTAGATAGAAACTCAAATCAAACCCAAATGAAATCCACAAACCCACTAGAAACACGCTTAAACTCTCAAAAAAAGGTATCAAACTTGCCTTCAATGCACAAAATCATTCCTGGTTTGAAGGCTTCGACGGTGGCGCTTTGACGAAAATGGTGGAGGACCAGATGGATTTGACGAAGACGAAAAAGGCTTAGATTTGTTGCTTCCAGATCCTTTTCATTCCAGAAGTCAAGGGTGGATTAGGGTTTCGTTGTTTCCAAATCTTTCTTAGGCTTCGATGTTCTCCATAAACCCTAAATCTTGAGCGAACTACCATGAAGGATGGCAGAACCAAATCTATGAAGGATGAAGAAGAAAAACGAGAATCAACGATTTGAGAGAGATGAAACCCTAAAAATCGATTTCCCCAAACGGTGATGGTGTGGTGATGGTGCAGATTTCTTCAGATCGGAGTCCCTTTTCTCTTCGCCGGAGGAGGTGCCGTCTTCTCTCTCTCGCTCTCTCTCCCTCGTGCTCTCTCTCTCTCTCTCTCTCTCTTTGAGGTGGGAACCGGTTAATGGGAAAAAAACAACCGGTTACGTACCCTATGTTGCATTAAATGGTAGGTCAATGATAACAGGATACAATTAACGGTACAAAATAAAGTAAAATGTTGTAATAAGAAAAAAGACGTAAGTAGATTGCTATTTCATGCAATTTGCCCCAAACCAAACCATTACTATTTGGGTTATATGGTTTTCGGGTAACGTGGTTTGGGTTTGGGTAAACCAAATTAAATAAAACATCTATATGATGTAATGTACGAACAATAGTAAACTTTCCGGTACGATATTTGTGAATTTTTTTTGTTTGGTATGTACATATACACACACACACACACACACACACACATATATATATATATATATATATCGATATATGTGTCTGTATATATATGTATATATGTATGTATGTGTATATATATATATATATATATATATATATATATATATATATATGTTTGTACATACCAAATGAAAAAATATATATTGGGTTCTTTTATCTTATTCGGTTTTTTGGGCTCCACCCAAATAAAAAAATTGAATCCAAAACCGCCCAAATAACCAAATTATTTTTCGGTTTTAACCGAAACCCGAACCCAATTAACCCAAACCGACTAACCCAATTCGGTTTTAGATTGGGTGGGTGGGTTTTCGGGTTATTTGGTTTAATGGATTTTTTGCACACCCCTACGTTATACTTGTTCTTCCTAGAGAAGCTTGATGAAATCATTTCAAATATGAAAAGATGGGGGTTTTAGAAAATCAAAGTTTATAAATAAGTTAATAAACCATTTTATAAATAAACATATTAAGGTGTTTAAAACAAGCCAAACCAAACGCCCCGAGCTAGAGGGATACAGATGTGCAGTGCTAAAGCCCGGGCATAGGATTTAAACCCACAACCAAACTTTTTATAATTTTTTTTGGGTCAAAACAATCAAGCCTGCATAATCAAATCAAATCAACTATCTATTATTAATTCTAAAAGTCGCAATAATCAGAGTTTTTTTTCTCTTCTTCAGGTTTTAGACCTTGAATGTTACCCAAATCATCACAAAGATTTCAAGGTTTGTCACTCTGTTTATCTTGAAGTTGAGAGAGAAACAACAAAAAACAACATGATGAAAGGATAAATGTAACTAAATAATCAATAGTAGGTTGTAACGACCTTCAGAATTGAATAATAATTTGTGCTAGAAGCATATGTTAAAACACATTACCGTTCACTGATAACACTTGTTTTATTTGCAGATATAATAGAAATTATGGTATTGTGCGTTGCTGGAGAGGCAATGCTCCTAAGGCTTCACGTTCTGCTCTCTCCCGCTTTACCTGTAAAGAGAAAGTTCATTACATGATTTATATACCCACACATCAAGGACACGAGGAGTATGTTAGGGTTTTGCTCGTCACACACACAACACACTATAACACAAAGTAAAAGAGAACACAACGATATTACGCGGTTCGGTCGATGCTCTGACCTACGTCCACGGGGGCAACTAGGGTTTTCTTATTATGAGGTGATAAAGAATAATTACAACGTACACGAGATTATATAGACTAAAACAAGGAAATGTTTCCTTAATTAATCTAGGGGCTATAAAGAGATTAGGGCCGGCTGCCCCTTTCTCATTATCGAAGCCTACATCTCAACAGAGTATTGTTTTCTAAAATGTTTATAATTTATTTCTACACAACATTTCTACCTTATTAATGCATAATCACTAAAAATATATCAATACATGCACAAAATAGAAAAAATAAAGACCATGAACTACAGACCAAGCAAGAAAAAACAGGAGCCAATTTGACATAGAAGTAGAAAATGAAAAAGAACATCATGCCTGGTAAGCTGAAACATATGAATATCTATTTCAGTAGAATACACAGTGGGCAGAAACAAGAGAAACTTGCGTATGGCGAGAGGAGAAAAAGCAAAGAGAAGTAGAAAAGGCAATGGTTAGAAGCAGAAATCATAGGTGAAAAGGAAAAGGAAAAAATAACATAAATAAGAAGTCAAGAAAAGCAGAAATCGATTTTGGAACGTTTTTTCTTTTCAATCAGGATGGGCCTATAGATTAATCAGGCTTCAGAAGATAATATCCCCTTATCCTTTTCTCCATGTCCTATATCAGTCCAGATTCATGATAGCGAGCGTCTCATGAATGTTGTTGCACCCGGACTACATGATGCACACTGGCCATCTTTTAGCCCACAAAATGTCAAATTTTGGTATACAAAAAAGGATATGTTCCGTCTAAACATCTATCTTTATATCAATTACCAAAAAATTTACACTGTTCAATTTAATTTACCATAAAGTTCTATTAAAAAAACATCTAATATTTTTGGATGAAAATGCATACTTTGGTTTTCATTTAATACCGTGTTCAAGTATTGTCTTTTGAGCATGTTATTCTTCTGGAATTTTCTTTTAGTTAGGACTTTGCAAGTACATAGTCGATATATTCTGGAAGTTTGGAATTTTAATGAGACTTGTACACAAATTAGTCAAATTATAATACATATGCTTTAATATGTATTACTTTTATCTATTTCATATCACATTACATGGTACATTAAATCCCAGTGCTTAATTACACACTTATAAAAAATAATAATAAAGCTGACAATCAACTCAGAGCTTGACATGCATATCTACAAGAACTCGAAGACATCATATACCAAAGAAAATCTTAAAACATTATGAATTAAAAAAAAAATCCAAACAGGGAAAGGAAACTAAAGTTCAATTGCAGGTTGTAAAGTAGATATCAAATCAAACCACATTTTCACTTTCTCATCTAGTAGTATATCTTTGTAGGAATCCATAATCACCTTAGAAGGCCCTTGTTAACAAATGAAATTGCATAAGAATTAAAACTTAACATGACACCATGCCAGATTGCCAGCATCCACACTTGTTTCTTAAATCTAAAAACATTCAATATAATTCACTCCTCATTTTTTATTTCCTCTTAGAAGGTGACTGATGGATGGCACCATGATGTTAATAATAACCAAAGATCAAAAGCCAAGAAAAAAGGATGAATTTTAGTTTACACATATCGTAGTCAATCAGGCATAATAAGTTCAAAATATAGCAAATCAATCCTATTCTCCAAAATCAAGTGCATGTTGTTTGTTTGTGTGTTCAAAGATGGTTAGAGTTTACAAAAGATGCTGGGGAACTCTTTTTAGAGCAGCAGAGAAAATATAAGGCAATAAGGGAGCTTTCTGTATTCAGAGTAGACAATCAATTCCTTGTGAACTTACCAGAGCCAGCATGTCAGAAAGATAACTCCTAAATGGTGTCTGTTGAGCCTGTTGGAAGACAAAACAACATTTTAATGTCTGATTTCAATAGAAATTTTGAACTGTTATATTAGTGCCGACATTGTTTAAGTATGATTTTGACACTTGAGCATTACTCTACTTTACTACCTCCATCCGACAAAGTTCCAAAAAATTCAATCAGCAAAACTAGCATCAAGTTAAAGCAATTAATTGTTGAAGTGTTGAAGTTAATCCCAATTTAGATACTTTCACATAGGCTTATTTAGTGGATTACTTATAACGTGTTCCAAGCCTTAATGCAACCGTAACTGAAGCACAAAAGGCGTTCACCTAGAGATTATGATGAACAACAAGAAGCCTTTTTTAATTCATTTATCAATGAAGCGCTGATGAAGTCTTAAAGAAGATAGCAGAAGCGACTTTTGCAAACAAGCTTGGGCATACCTTCATGCATCATCAAAGAAACACAGGAGGTAATAAAGATACAACTTCAAACCTTACAACGTTAATTTGAAATCTTACAAATGAAGTGTTTGAAACTCTTACTGACTATATAAGTTGAGTTCATGTTTTAACAAATCAAGTAAATTATATAGGGAAGAGTATACAGAATAGATGAAGTGGAGAAGATTCAGCAATCACTTAAAGCATGTTTGAGCATATCATGGTGGCAGTAGAACTATAGAAGCTCATGATTTGTCAACAGTGACTGTTGAGGAACTTTTTGACATGCAACAAGCTCACGAAGGGATCAATGATATGCATAAGCACATGGTAATTATATGTATCAATAGCGAAAGAAGTGGTGCAGCAAACCAAAAAAAAAAAAAAAAGAGGGTTATCATTCTAGACTCTAGAGTACGAGCAGATGCCAGTTTTCACAAACAATAGAGGTTGTTTTAGCAAAGTGGTGAAGTAGTTTCCACCATGTTTACTTAGTCTTTTGTAAGTGACACCTAATTAAGCATGGGTTTGCCTATCTACATTTAAAGACTTCATTAGTACATATATCGGTTTTCTTTTACTCAATAAGTTAGTATTCCTCCCTCCAACTTTAACTTACAACTAACAACTAGTTAATTTATTATATAATCAACTACACATATATTAAAAAAGAACCTGCAGATCTTTGGGTAGGTATTCATGCTTCATAGAGAGATCCATGGCACGCAGAATTCGCTGGTTTCTAGCATCAACAATCTCACGAGGCAACCTTCTCAATGCTTCCTTGATATCCAAACACTCCATTGGATCAAACAAATCATCGTATCGCAACCCTAAATTTCATTTTTAATCCACACAACCACAATCAACATCCATAAACAAAAGTAAGATAAACAAGGCTCATGCCTCTTCAAATGCATAAATCCTAGAAAAATCACCTATATAACAATTAACTAGAAGGGTTACATAATTGTTTATGTAAAATTTCACCTTTTTACCAATTTATGCAATCACATATTTTGACACGGTTTATGCAACCACGTTGCAAAAACCAGTTTAAGCAATTCACAACATGCAATTTGTTCAAATGGTAAACAACCTCATGTTTTCAATCCATTTGCCCTTATTGCAACCTCCACTGAGTTCGCTAGAACCACCTCATCACTTCCACTGAGTTTGCTAGAACCACCTCATCCAACGATCTTTCTCTAACTTCTTCATTTGCATACACACCAACTTGATTTCTCACAAAACTCATGGAAACTTCACCCACATGAATCAAGTTTATTTTGGCTTTAGAATATATGACAAGTATAATTTAGAGTTTTGTAACCTAAAAATGAGGATGAAAGACAAACTCACAAACCTGGTCAGGATTTCTAACCTACGTAAACTTGAATAAACAGTGGTATTGGGTTTCTAGTGAACCTGGTCTAGTTGGAAACTACACTGTGTGAGGCATAGGAGCAGACGTTGTGTGTGTTTTGGAGGAGTAAAGGTTGTGATGAGAACCAGAGCCATGGTTACTGGATACAGATTTCTTGCTGCATAAATTGGTTATAACTTGACATGTGGCATAAATCGAGTCAAAAAATTGACTGTGGCAAAAATCGGTATAACAGGAAACGTTGTTGCATGAATAAGTAATTAGCCCTAGCTAAAATTCTTGATACTCAGATACACACAATCAAACGCTTAAACAGATAATAGGCATAAATCTTCAAACTCCACCAAATTCACAAAGACACTCATCTATATATAATTAGATTATAATTACAACACAAACATAGTCATAGACAAAGATACGAGATCCTGACCGTATTTGCGAAGGCGATCCGAGATAGTTTTCTTGTGCAGAGCGGCGAACCAGTTTTTCTTTGGATCTAAAATAGTTCTCACCAACTGCGACGTCGCCATTAAAATGATATGAAACTCTCTTTGGGGCTTCTATCTCCGACCCCCGGTCTCTTTGCTCTGCTTCTTTGCTTGCTCTGCTTCTCAGCTCGACATAAATTGGCTCACCAAATACCCAAACTTACTCGGTGATCAAACTCGGCCCAGCTTGCGTTATTTATGCCAACAAGTCCCATCCCCCACTCTAGCCGAGAAGTTTTAGTTGGTTACATGTGATTCGGTCTGCGATTACCATCTATATATTTAAAACCAAATAAAAATTTAAAAATATACCTCGTTTAAAAGCAAATTCTCTTTAAATACAAATTTATAATAAATTATTTTTTTCATCAATATCAAGAGTTACACTAAACGTATTTAACAAAAAAAACAAAAATAAAAAATTCATTTGAAAATCTAGTATTTATTTTAAGAACGATTAAATGAAATTTTTTTTGTGTGTTTGTATATATATATATAGTCCGGTTAAAGCGTCTCGTGATTTATCGGTTTTGGTTTTTTCAATTTCGGATCAAACGGTTTTGTTTGGTTTCTCGGTTGTTTGAACACCCTACGTGCAATTTTTAGGAGTTTAATCTTATACATTTTAAAAACTTTAACTACTTTTATCCACAACTTGTGTTTGGATGGATTTTTTTTTTTTTTTGAAAAACCTTATTAAAATTACAAACTACTTCAAGTTCTTTTTAAAATTTGAGTTTATAAAAAAATTTACCAACATAACTTTAGCTAATTATGATTCCAGCTTAGTTTATTTATGTGTTAAGTATTATTTTGACCATTCAACTTTCAGATTTGTCTCATTTAGCAACTAGAAAATTTTTAACAAATAACAATGACTTAGTTTGTTTGTGTTAATTTACAATTTGATTAATTGCTATCGTCATCACTTGCCATATGATTTTGAACATTTTTAATTTGCTATGTGGGCAAGGTTTGGATCTAACGTTGCATTGAAACTAGCAGACACATAATTGTTCATTTTCTCACAATTAGCTCTTTTCAACGGATAAAATAGATGGCACAGATGCATTTGTATAAAGGAACGACATTAATCTCATTGCTTTGAATATTGTAATGATATGATGTTTACAGCTGATCGAAAAAGTTATCAGCATTCAGCTTTATAGAAACAAAATTAGAAAGATTTGATGGAGTAGAGAACGAATTTTAAAATAAATTTGAATCTGGAGGGGTTGTAGTTTTTGGCATCTTGATTAGTGTCCTCATGGATCTTCAAAGCTCTAATACCATGAAATGAAATTTAATTAAATGAAACTGAAAGAGAGTATAAATAAAATATATTGTTGCAGATCAACTTAACGAGTTACATCAAGATAGAAATGAGTTCCCATATATAGACACAATACGGTCAATACAACCAACTAACAAACTAGACATCAAACTATGAAGAACTAACAAACTAGTTAAGTGACTATGGAGTTATCTCATATACACAATAATTACGAGTTGTGTAAAAAATAAAACAAAATCTAGGAACCTATAATTACGAGTTGTATGTATGTATGTTTAGAGAGAGAGATTCAAATGAAAACGTAACTTTCATGGGGAATCGGAGAACCAATATAAAAAATTCATTTTTCAACATTTTTTTATATTTGTTTACATTACACTTATTGTTATTTTAAAAAAAAACTGTTGATGAATAAAACACAAAAATTTTATTTGTGTGTAAACTCGATGAAATTTTATGTATGAAGAGGAGAGTCTATGCATGAAGAAAATCAAGCATTTTATGCACCAACAAAAAAAATGTTTAAATTAATTGAAATTAAAAAACAGTAAACGGTTATCCGGTTTCACGTTTAAGAGAGTGGTGTCATAAAACCTGCACATACACACATACATATAAACTACCACGACTAATTAATTTTGATGATTGAAATGTTTAATTGTAGATTCAAGATAAAACTGTTCATAAAGAAATGAGTAGTGTCAATAGTTGTTGAGAAAAAATGTTTGATATATATGTGTTTTAAATTGTTCGTTTATACATGAAAAAGAAAGGACTTCATATAAATAAAATTAATGATAATTGATTCAACACATTAATATATAAAGGTTTCTATAATCATCTTGCATTACATTAATGGTTTTGCTAAACTAAGAACAAAACTAGGGTTAATTAAAACATTACAACATGAGGAAGTATTGGTATTAGACAACGACGAATCTGAGGATTGAAGCCTGGAGAGGTTGTAGCATGACAACTGGTCTCATTGTCAATAACCATGTTTCGTTTGCTAATTATTTTTACAAATTTTGTGTGTACAACTAATGATTGTATTAGTGTGTAAATTCTAATATGCAAATATTGACAAGATTTTTAAGTGTGCAACTTGTGATGTTCAAATATTGATTAAAAAATTTTACAATTTTAAATCAAACAAATAATTTTATAGTATAATAACTAAATAAGCAATGAAAAGAAAATGTGACAATAACATGAATTTTTTTTTCAAACGGTGAACCTCTTGAGCTTCACCATTCACCACCAAAAGAAATAAATGGAAGCCTCCATAAATTTCTATTGAACATCACTAGGGGGGCGTAAGTGAGCCGAGCTACTCGAGCTCGACTCGTTAATACCTCGATTTAAACGACCCCAAGCTTTAAACGAGCTTACAGAAAATATATAATATATATTAAATTTTATAATAAATTTATTGAAAAATATAATATTTTGGGTGAACGAGCCGAACCCAAGTCGAACACGATCTTATAAAATCTTTCATGAGCCGAGCTCGAGCCTCTTACTTTTAAACGAGTCGAGCTCGAGCTCGACTCGCCTACATCCCATCACAGATCTTTAACGAAGACAATACCTGGAACTTGATATCATTATCAAAGGAACTTGATAAAAGTGTTGATTTCTTGTTAGAAATGTCGTTCTTTCTTTTTTGTAATGATTAAATTTAAGTATTTAGGAGCATAAAGAATTTGGGGTCGAAAATCTTTATAATTTGATTATTCCAAAGAGTTAATTGATAAAAATATTTTAATATACATTATAATAATAAAGTAGTTAATATTGTTGTATTTCTTTTTTTTTTTCTTTTACTTTGGGAGCATCGAACTTAATCGAATTGTTCAACTTAAATCATTAGCGTCGGTTGAAATTATTAAACAAGTTTCCATTAAATTGTTTCTTACTTCTTCAAAAATGGACTATAATGTTATTTAATTTAATCAAAATAAAAAATGACTTAATATATATGAAAAGATAATGAAAATTTTATTTGTTGTAACATTAGAATATGCAAAATTTATTTTAAAAAACCAAGTATTTGGAAACAAAACCACTTGATATTAACTTCAAACATATTTGTTCATAATAGTCAAAACTCATAACACATTAGATTATAAACGTATGACTACTTATTCTAATATCTACAAATGCTACGAATGACAAAACCACCAATGCGGCAATGCCTTATAAATGAGCAACAACATTTGTCTAGAATTTCATGTGAACTAGACATTTTACATAGACATTTGTTTAAAATTAACGAACAATCACTAATACTAGAATATATAAAATAAAAACATAATCATCTTCTAGCAAACTTATATTTGGGCTCATGAATGAGATTTATAAGGCCAAAAGAAAACCATATTTAGGAAGAAGTGAAATTACCATTTTGACCCAATCTTTCGGACATCCTCATCTATCCAAGGTTTTACTTAGAGGGTTATACAGTCCTCTAATGCCAAAGCTGGCCAAAAATCCAATGTTGAGCAACAAGTCAAAATTCCATTTGACCTTCTTAAGATTGAAGCCTTTATGGATTAAAAAATCTCACATTGGACCAGAAGTTAAATTAACATCTTGACCCTCAAAAGATTGAGACCTCAGGGACTCTTAACGTCCCTCGCAACGAGTAAGAACTTGAATTACCATCTTGACCTTCAAAAGATTGAGACCCTAGGGACATCCACAGGGAAATTGTCAATCTCATCCATCCATGGGTTCTTCTCCTTTGATGTCTTTATAGTCCTCAAAGCCTTCCAAACAACACTATTGCACTTAAATCCTGATCCAAATGCAATCTGCCATACCCGATCTCCCTTTCTTACTCTCCCTTTTGCTTCCGAATACGCCAATTCATACCACAACGAGCTACTCGACGTATTTCCGAATCTATACAATGTCATTCTTGATGGCTCCATGTGCCACTCCGTAAGTTTCAGGTTCTTCTCCACCTCATCCAAAACTGCCCTCCCTCCAGCATGAATGCAAAAGTGCTCGAAAGCAAGTTTAAAATCCGGAATATATGGTCGCAAATCCATATTTAGTATCTTTTTCCCAATTAACGTGGCGAAAAATAGCAATTGTTCGGACATCGGAAGGACTAATGGTCCTAATGTTGTGATGTTGGTTTTTAGAGCATCACCTGCAACTGCCATTAAATCTTTCGACAAAGTGACACCAACTTTTCCTTTTTTATCCTCTTCTTGTGTCACACAAGAATAACAATTATCATCTGATGCCTTGTGTGTACGCACGGTGTGAACTAGTTGATACTTTGATCGTACACGTTCTGTAAACTTGTTGGAAAGTAGTATCGCTGCACACCCCATGCGAAAAAGACAATTTGATACGAGTTTTGAGCGATCATTTCCAAAGTACCAATTCAATGTGATGTTTTCCATGCTAATGACCAATGCATACGTGTTAGGATGAACTTGAAGGAGCTTCTTTGCAAGATCTATAGAGATCATACCCGCACTACATCCCATCCCTCCTAAGTTATAGCTTGCAATGTTTCCTCTGAGCTTGTAACGGTTGACTACAATGGCAGATAATGACGGTGTTGGATTGAACAAACTACAATTCACAACTAGGATACCAATATCTTTAGGTTTAACACGAGTTTTCTGCAAAAGTTCATCAATAGCACCGAACATTACCATCTCTGCTTCCATTCGAGCTTCTCCCATACATGGGTTTGGAGGGGTTCTGAGGACGGCAGGAGGGAGATAAGTATGTTCACCAAGACCAGATCTTTCTAGAATCTTCTTTTGGAAATCAAGAGATTCTTGGGTGAATGCTCCACACTCACTAGACCTCTCCATAAATAACTTCTTTGTGCATATCCTCGAGTCATTAGGTTTGTAGCAAGAAAAGTTTACGAGGTATACAGAGCGAGGACGGGTGAGGACATAGATGGTGGACACAAAAACTAGAAGAGCAGAGCAGAAAATGACAGATATGAGGTTATATTGAAGATTATCCCATAGCTTGTATAGATCTTTAGAGGAAAAAGTCGATAGTTGTGCTGCGAATAGAGCCACAAGTGGCGTGAGTATAAGGTACATACCATGCGTGATGAGGTAATGATACCCAAGTTTAACATATTTCAATTTAACCGATTTCTTGAAATCAGGGAGTTCTCTTGATGTTGATGATTGTGATACTAGGGGTGTATTTAGTTTTGAGTCTGTTGTTTTCACCTGTAAAATATACAAATGATAGATCACTTGAGTGCATAAAAACAGGTAAAAAAATGAAATGAAATGTTTGTTACTGTAAATAAGATTGACTAAATACACAACAAAACATCAAGAGATGTAAAGGTACAACATGGATGTTGATCGTATTAAAATTGTATAAAACAAAACAAATACAAATAAGAAAGTGTGTATTTTTTCTTTTATCAGAAACTTAAAAAATTGTTGGATTGTATTTATTGTCTAACGTTGTATATGATCAACAAAGACAAAACAAAAGCTAGGAACATAACGTTTGTATTAGGTGCAAAACGTGATGATGTGTGGATTTAACCTCATATTGATGATCCATATGATCATTATGGATAATAGGGTGTTAAACAGTAGATACTTTGTTTCACCTTGGAAAAATAAAACCATGTAAGTGAGGCTTCCTCATGACATGCTTTAGATTAATAAATTAAGACAATAGTAGCAAAAATGGAGTATATGAAATTCAATCAAGTATGAAAACATGTTTATTCCAAAATCCATAGGAACACGAAAACATAGAGCAAAGCAAGAGGGTAATAGTACAATGGACCAATAACCAGATAAGATGCTCGTTCGTCACAAAATGTTGCATTTCTAAAGACGTTAAAACAAATCAAAATCAACAAAATAATGATAAGAAGGGGATCATGGAACTGTCTTATTAATTTGCATTTGTATATCAATTTGTTATATTTATTTTGAAGTTAAAGAGACAACTACAAATACTGAATATATATTACATTTCAATTGCATCATTAAAAAAATGTTTAATGTGATTACATTATATGAGACCTACGTATGTGATCTACTTTCAAGTCTACTTTCATTTTCTCAAATTCACCGTCATATTGGATTCAAGTCCACATCAAAATCAAAATCGATCAGTTTTACTGTATGAGATGATATCATGATGATTCAATTATGGCCAAAGTGTCAAAGTGTAATTTTGAGTTTTGAAGCGTTCATCTTCAAGTATGAACTAATACAACATTCACTATTTAAAAAATTCATATAATGCATACTACTTGTTACAATTACCAACAATTCAACAAATGTCATATAGGTTTATTTTCGACAAACCACACATAATAATCTTCATTTTCTAAACAACTATTAACATGGAATTTTTGGCCTGAAACCTGACAATATTTAGACAATTGATGTGGAACAATAATGTAATTGCAAAATAGTCATGGTACTTAACAAAATCAAAGAAAAAAAATGACGTAATAATACAAACTAAAATGAAACCAACATTGGAAGAATGAACAGACAATTGACAAAGAATTAGAAAAGATAATCTTACAGGTAGTATTTTGTCAGATGTATCAGTCACTGGTATATGTACCATGCAATTTCCTAAAACACGCTTCCCACAATTCTGACTCTCTATCATCGTTACAGACGAAACTTCTTGAGATATTAAAGCTTTTTTGATATCTAGTTCACAATTTAGTCGTATTAGGATACAACAATGGAACCTCAATTAGCTAAAATTAATTAAGCAAAATGAAGGGTCTATATGAGAAACTAATCTTAATGTCGAATCATGTCCGCAGAGATTTGAAATAAATAGGAGAGAAAAGTGGGGGAAATTTGTGATCGGGGAGTGAGAGGAACATGTGACACCATTGCTTTTTGCTTGTGAGAGAATGACGCGGTAGCCGATTTAAAACTTGAATGAATTTTTGTAGAAAAAATACATCCCATCGGAAGTATCTATACATTTGACGTGGTTAAAGAAATTGTACGAAAATTATTATTAAAATGAAAGGTACTTTAACCAGGATTTTTTTCGTTATTTGCTACGGAATAATAAAATTTAATATTTTTTTAAAAGAATTTAAAACAAAATCATTAATAAATATGGGCATACCCTTCACCCTAAGACACATCTAAATTCTTGACCTCATAGAATTTTTTTAGAACTCTTAAATCATCAAGATTTAATTTAGCCAATAAAAGATTTTAAACTAGAAATGTTCTATAATTTTATGTCATTTAGGGTAAGACTTTTAAAACGTGGTCAATAAAATGATGATATTTTATAAAAATTTTATTGGAAAATTTTCGTTTTGAAAAATGAAATGTGTTTCGAGGTTTTATTTTGGGCAAATTAAAAATTAAATCGTTGTACTGTTGGGTTGTTCGTACGGTACAATTTGAGTTTTTTTACAGAAACCATAATCATTTTAAAATTTAATTCTCAGTTTATTGTATTTTGTAATTTATTTACGAAACGATGATATATATTTTTTATAAACTTCATTTTTTTAGATGGTTAGTGTTAATTTATAAAAATGATATATTGAGCAATGTACAAGATATTTAACTAATAAAAACGTTAAACAAATATTTTTATGGAATTAACTAAGTGAAATCATTTTAGAGACTAAAACTAAGACAATGTTATATTTACAAAAGGGATAGTTGCGCAAAAAACCATTAACTTGTCAGTTTTTTGTGATTCAAACTCTAAACCATTTTTCGTTGCGTAGAAAACCCCGAACTAACTAAAATCTGCAAATCAAGGTTTTATCAATGGGTAAACGGTTGAAACTAGTTATTAACCCTACGTGGACCGGTAAATAACCTACGTGAAATAAATTTTAATTGCTGAAACCGGTTGCCAAGTATTAAACATCATTTAAACCCCCACTGATGATGTAATCCCGTTTAAAAATTACAAATAAAAATCATCAACGGGGGTTTAAATGATGTATAAGACTTGGCAACCGGTTTCAACAATTAAAATTTATTTCACGTGGGTTATTTACCGGTCCACGTAAGATTAATAACTGGTTTCAACCGTTTACCCATTGATAAAACCTTGATTTGCAAATTATTAGTTAGCTCGGGGTTTTCTATACAACAAAATGATTTGGGGTTTAAATCACAAAAAACTGACAAGTTAATGGTTTTTTTGCGCAATTATCCCTTTACAAAACTATTCATGTAATTTAATATTTTTTTAAGGTTGTAAAACCAAATGTATAAATTATAGGTGCTAATTGTATACTTAACTATCTATATCTATATCTATTAATAAAAGAAAACCTATATGTCAAGTGTCACTCCCTCATCTCTCAAAATTTTTGATTTCCCGCATTTTTTTCCATAATGAGATTAGGGGTGAGCTCGGTACCGTACCGAACCGAACCGGTACCGATCCCGAAAATACCGAAACCGAATTATTAATTTTGGAAGAACCGAATACCGAACCGTATAATTTTATATGGTGCCGGTTCGGTACCGAATACCGAATTTTAGCTAATTTAAGAACCGAATACCGAACCGAAAGTACCGAATACCGAATTTTAGCAAATTTAAAAACCGAATACCGAACCGAATATATTAATTTGGTACCGGTCGGTACCGGTACCGGTTCGGTACCGATTCGGGTTCGGGAAATGGTACCTGTTGCTCACCCCTAAATGAGATTTCTAACTTTTACTAATTTATTATTTAGAATGTATGAAACTTAACTCAAATACTTTCATATTTAATGCATACAATTAAGAAAGGAAATATTTTAAATATTCTAATACTAATGTAAATTTATTTCTAAGATAAAAAAGTTAATATTTTGATGTTTAATTTTTAATCAAAACATATAATTTTTTTTATTTTACAAATATGATTTTTTCTTGGTGTAAAAAATCAAATGTAATCCATGATTTGTAATTTGAGGATTCATGTTTTTTATTTATAATGATATCCAACAACCATTAAGAAATAAAAATTTGTAAGTGTACGTTAATTATTTTACTTAAAGGTCAGTGTTTATGTTACTTTTTAAAAAAATGTATTTAGCTTACATATTATGGGTTTTTCTTATTTAGAAAAAAAGTAATTGAACTTATTGTTTTAATAATTATATAAAACTAGATTCTTTTGAATTTTATGTAAATCGAGCACACAATTTTTTATTCTTATTTGTAAATTGAACTAATCTCACATGAGTATAAAAAAATAAAAATTAAGTTTGAGTTAAAAGTTTATGGATAATCTTAATATTGACATCTTACATAGATAACATACAAAATGTCAAGGTTATCAAAATCGCGATTTAAATCGTAGGATCGTACGATCCTATAAGTGAATTTCGATCAGGATTGCTAGTAGGATCGATTTTGGGTAGGATCGTAAGCAAGATCGTAGGATCGTTAGTAAGATGGTAAGATCGTACGACGATCCGATCCTACATACGGTTTGTTTTCGTAGGATCGTTAGTAAGATCGTAAAATCGTAGGATCGTTAGGCCCCACCATCTAGTCGCATATTTTTTAAATCCAATGTACCAATATAGTCCTGCTCATAACTGTGATTCTTGTTTCATCAAAACGACACTATATACGTGCCTTTAAAGAATGGGTAGGAAATGACTCTCTTTTGTTTATGATACAATTAATATTGTGATATATAATATTTATTTTCGGTAAGATCTTACGATCCCGATCCGATCCTACGATCTCGATCTTGCAATGACAAAAACGATCCGAGGTAAAATCTCGATCTTGACAACCTTGCAAAATGTTATAGTTGAAAAACATTATAAATGTTAAAGTTGAAATGAACTTTTGATAAACTAAATATATGTTTATATCATATGCATATAATAATTGTGTATTTGTTTATAGGGTTAATATTGAAAAAACCCTACGAACTTTCATAAATTTATCGATTAAGTCACTATACTTTTTTTCCGAGTGTTAAAGTCCCTAGACAATTTTTGTCTTATTCAAAACTATATATCTGACCTGTTTAGCAGGTCACTAACCGGTAAACAGCACGGTGACCTAAACAAGAAAATTGAAAGTCCAGTGACTTAATCGTGAAATTTGGAAAAGAAAGTTGGTTTTCTTATTAATAAACTATTCGATGAACTAAGTGTTTTACCTGTTAAGCAGGTAGCAGGTTAAAAATATATAGTTTTGAATAAGACAAACTTTGTTTAGGGACTTAAATACTCGAAAAAAAAGTTTAGTGACTTAATCGATAATTGCATGAAAGTCCATGGAGTTTTTTCAATATTAACCCTTGTTTATAAGCTTATATTATGAAAAAAAGTAATTAGTTGTGGAAATTATTATTATTATGTATAATAAAGGAAAACATCAAATATCACGTGTCACATCTAAAAAGGGTAACCCACCCTCTGGGGGCCCACCAACCGGTCCCACGGCCAACGTGCAGGAGCCAGGAGGTAAATCTTGTAACCATGGTTAAAGGACATGTGCAAGGTTCACCTCTACGTTCACCAAAAAGATAATTACAACTTATAAAAAATAAAAGATAAATACAATTTAATATTTTTTAAAATATAAATATACTCTATTTTCTATTCTGTAAATAATAAAAAATAAACACAATTATTATGTTTGTATGTTTTTATTTTACTTATACACATTTTATATAAATAAATTTAATTAAAAATATCCACAAACTAGTTTTAAATTATAACTATCTATTGCTGGCGGTGCTTAAAGCCACCAACAATTATCAACCGTTGGATCTTGATCTATCGATTCTGGGCCGTTGATAAGCATTTAATTAGATAGTTACGTTAATGCCCTTCAAAAAAATTGTTCAAAAACCATGATAGTTGCAACTAAAAGGGTATAATCGTACAATTACCACAATCATACAACTACCCACTCACCCACTACTCACCCACATAAACTACTCACTCAAGATAAAAAAAACCGTCACTTTTTTTTTTATTAATTTGATGGTTATTTTGAAAAAAAAAAAAAAAGCTAAAATACAGTTTTAATTACACCTCCACTCACCCCACTTCCAAGTTAAAAGACTTTATTACCCCTATGCTAAAAGCACTAATATAAAATTAATTAGAAAAAAACAAGGGTAAGTTAGAGATTTCAATCATATAATTATAATGTCAATAATAAATCTTTATCATAAATATCTCTCACTCCATCATTTGGATTCGTTCTTTTCACGAAGCTCTTTCAAAACCAGTAAAAATCAACAGGTTCTCTTCATGTTCTTCTATTGTATTTATAGATTATTATTAATTTCAATTCTCATTACTAATCAGCTTTGTTTTCTTCTTTTCATTTTATTTTTTAGTCCATTAGATTAATGAACAATCCGTTTCTGATTAGAAACACGCTACTAACATACATTTTCTTAACCAGATCATCGATCTCCGTGTTGTAAAACATGAACTATGGGGTTACAAAGGAATAGACGAAGGTAAGTTAAACTTTTCATATAATGAATTTCATTCTAACATTTGTTTTCAATTTGAAACAAACAGAGTTGCTAGCTTCAGTTGTCTGTTAAATTGTTTTACTATGCACTTGGATTGTAAATAAGTACACTTATAATTGTGATGCTACGTTTAGAATATTTTTACATTTGAATTATATTTGTTTTATTTTTTAATGTTTCTTATACAAGTTTTGAAATCATTTTTTCTTTGTGTTAACGTTTTTAAATTTGTTTGCTATGAAACTTTACTAGGTACCAATAAATTTATGAGTATTTTGTTCAATGCAATGTCTATTGCTTATGTTTAGTTTTACATTTACACAATTTGTAAAAATATCAAATTGAGAAACAACATATGAAAAACTTTTGCATTCAATCTCTATATAAACAATATGATATATAGTTATATTTTGATAGTTATATATTTTGTTTTTAAACAAAATAATATATTAAGTAGTTATAATCACACATTATGTTATTATAAAAATTTTATAATCGTTTAAAACGGCATGACCCGGGCACCGCACGGGTAAAAATACTAATTATAATGGTATGAGAGAAATAAAATATAAAGGTGCACTTTGGTAAATAACTCGTACAAGTGTACAACCTATCGCTTCGGCGAGAAACGAGTTTGTAGAAATCGCAGTCTCCAGAGTCCGGTGATTGTTTTATCTCCGGTGAATTAGGTTTTGGTACTGATAGTGGTGGGCGAAATGACGATCGACGACGAAAACTCCGTCTATGTTGGGAATCTGCCGTACGACGCTACTGAAGATAGTCTTCGAAGTGCCTTCGATCTTTACGGTCAAATAATTGCCGTCAAGGTAAACATATATACGTGTTCGAGTGTATAAATGTGCCTACGTGTGTGGGTTTGTGCATAGAGATAAGTGTGTATGCATATAAAATCTCATTTCTCTGCAGTTATATATAATTTATTGATTATGTGTGCATAAGTGCATTCTGTGAATAATTTGTATATACTCGTTACATTGATAAAAGAACAGTTTGATTTCTAAAGTCTGATGAAAGTTTTGAAATTTATTGATGTGCTTTGCATGCATTTGAAGGAAAATTTGATTACCCCGTTGAACTTTGAAGCAAGTTATACTAATTGTCAAATTGGATAGGGTGCTGGAGTTCAATTGGTGACAGGAGAGCAGATATTAAAATTAAAATTGGTGATTAACGGTTTTGAGCTCAACAGTTTGAGACTCTATCATTATTTTTAATGATTGGAAGGACTATTAGTTCTGTGGGGGTACTGCATGATTTTACCAAAATATTTAACAACTATCCATCATCCATGAAATTCCGTTGAACTTCATGGACAATGTGTTGCACTACTTTCATTGAACTGTTAATTTTTGAGGTTGTAGATTCCTGCTGTATTTCCCGGATTACATTGTTTTCTTTGCAGCTGAATCTCCCTGCAATATAAGTTCCTTACCAAAGCAAAATTTGGATTTCAAAATTATAGTAGAAAAAGGCATAATTGTCTAAAGAAACATCTCCATACATGTCTTGCCAGTTACCACCATCCAGTTATGGGCAAAATGAAGTCAATCTTACCTGTGAAATACTAAAGAATGGAACGTTTCAAGGATAGTAGCACTTACACAGATCCCTGTTATAGATAACATACATGGTTCTCAGAATATTTGGAAAATATACTTAAAATCTGACAGCTATCGGCAAATCAAAGTGGTTTCTTTTACCTGTAAAATACTGAAACATGGGTAGTTTCAACTTTCAAGCATAAAGTCCTTTTGCAGACCTTGTTGGGGATAATGTTGTCCACGAATGCCATTGGTTATATGGGTTTCCAAGTTTCTTGATCAAGAGGAAAAACTAGTTAAAGATTTTCCTTGCTAAAGTTATGTGACATACGTCCTGGTTTAGCACTGTAGCATTTAAGCTTAGCTATAGGATTGCACTATGACTCTGCTTTAGGTGGGAAACTGTCCCTTCGAACACCGATAACCACTTACCAGGAACACTTGGTGTCCTTTATCGGTCCCACTCTGTCTACATGGAAATTGGTCAACACCTACAATATGACTTGGGCCTGTCAATGGGTCAGGTCTTGATGTAGATCTGATTTGATCCATTTCATTTATATGTTCTAATAGGACAAAAAACTTGATCCATTGTTCCAATTCATCAACCCTTTAGGCAGATCAGTACTTAGGTTGATCCATGATTCAATTGAGGAGTCAATGCATTTGAGTGTCTGTGTATATATATATATGTATATGTATGTGTGTGTCTATATATATATATATATATATATATATATATATATATATATATAAAATTGTGTAAGAGTGTACTCCTATTTTACTATACACTACAAATATATTAGAAAAAATAAACATGTAACTTGTTTTGTATCATTTAACTTTATATAAAGACGTGTCAATATATTTGAATGACAGACTTCAATATGTGACAAACAAAGTTGCTCTCTTATAACTTATAAGTTTGGTTGATTCAGTTATACCGTGTTTGTTAAGATATGGTTGTTTTTATTTATCAAGAGTAACTTATAAGTTGCGAGTTATCTTATGATGATAATTTTTTAAAGACCAGTCATGTCTTGCACGAAGAATTTTGATACCACACTTAATAAACTATGATAATTTCTTGACAACAGAATTTTTATCGTGTAATAATATCTGTGCTGAAATATTTTATACGTTTGTTAATAAGGATATTATGACAAATAAAGGAAAAAAAAGGGAAAAATATATTTCATAGGAAAAAGCCAGGAAGGTAGAAAGTTCAAAGGGGTGGTAGGAGGGCTAACAAAACCAAATATCGTATACATGAGTTATGATTCATATATTTGAATTACTTCGGTCATGGTTAAAATTATGATTCATTTTGTTGGGTCATATTTAAGGTCATTAGTTGATTCGATTCATTGACTAGCCTCCAAAACAACTAAAACATTGATGCCAACCTAAAAACTTCTTTGCTATTTATATGATTTTTTTTTTGGAAAAGTGATTGTTTATCTACTACTTTGAGTTTTCGGGTTTATATTGCCATTTTATTTCCTGAATGGAAGATCACCTAATGCTGCATGCTTCTACTTTTCACTTCCAGATAATTAATGACCGTGGAGTAGGTGGGAAATGCTATGGCTTTATTACTTATACAAATCCCCGATCTGCAGTTGATGCTATCAATGAGATGGATGGAAGGGTATATGCAGTTGGCTATATGTCGATGCTTTTGATCATCAATAATATGCATTCTACTTCTTTTTTCTTCTTCATTTTCAATCTTTTGGCTGTACTTTGTCTTATCATTTGACAAACGGATCTCTACCAGACCGTTGATGGACGCGTTGTAAAAGTGAATGAAGTGAAGACTCGAGGTGGGAGGCCAAATTTTGGCCGTGACAATTTTCGGCGTAATGACAGAGATATGGATCTGGATAGGAGTAGGGACAGAGATAGAGACTATGGTCGTGTCAGGGATCGATCTAGGGATCAAAATAGAGAATGGTCTCGAGATCGTGATCAGGATAAAGAGAGAGCATATGACCGTGCACGTGATTTTGATCGGACCCGGGAACGTTTCATTGACAGGGACAGGGGACATGATCGAGATAAAGACATTGATGGGATTGATCGTGAACGTGAAAGAGATCGTGACCAGGCGTGGGAAAATGAGAGACAAACAGACAGAGATCAAGAGGAGATGCGGAGAGGTGACATTCATCATAGAAGTGGGAACAAATATAAAGATCAAATGGCTAATATAGCAATCGGGTAAATATTAAATTTGATCTAATATTATACCTACTATTGGTCTGACTTCTGATCATAATCATCATACAATCTTTCTGAGAATCATGTGCATCCTCTATGAGCTGTATATTTTAATATGAGTTTGTACTTTGTACCAGAGTCTGTGGGAGGTATACTTTGTATTTTTTTTTTGTTACAAATCCCATCTTACATTATTTTCTTTATTAGTAAGTTTCACGATTAGTGATGCCATTAACTTAGGCCTAGAGCGGGTTTGAGCCCCCAGATTTCAGGAAAAAGAATATAAGAACTTGTGATTTCTGACATTAAAGGATCCCTGGGTTAATCAAATGAAGGCATGATTCTTGGACTTGACTTTTTTGTTACTCATTCTAATGGTATTTTTTTTATTGTTGTGCTTTTATTTTTGAATCAAAAAATGGTTCTTTGCTATCTTACTTAACAATTTATTATTATTATATTGATTTTTATAGTGTCCTTGTTATAACAATAATTGGTACAGTTACAAGCAAGAGTCGAAATTTATTTGAAATTTCTGAGATAATTTTTACATTAAGTCTATGGATATGCTACATTTTATTAAATCTAAGAATAATGTAGATTTCTCAACTTCAAAGAACTTCTTAGATGCTAGTTTCTCCACTTACACACAGAAAATTTTCTAATCTTGTGACTGTCCATAGGAACATAGTCAAGTACTTTGGCAACTCTTTCGTCCAACCTGTTTTTGAAGGTGCACAGAAGGGTTTGCAGAAATTGATCCGGACCAACAAAGCTGGAAAATGAAACCAGGACCTAAGTACCTAACTGGAACTAGCTATGTTTGGTTTGGTTTCGTTACGATTTCTGTTCTAGGGTTTCTAAAAACAGGTTCTTGGTTTAGAACCAGAACCGTGCTGTTTTTTTAATAAATATTTTTTGCATATGAAACTAAGCCGTTTTACATTTGTAATTTCAGAACTAAGAAATATCATGTTTTTTTTGTTCAAGTTGCGGTTTGGGACCAAATCGATTTATGCCGGTCCAGTTTTCGGCTCTGTAATTTTTGTATTTCCAGTTTGGCCTGGTAAAGTTTTGGCTTCATACACACCCCCATAATGCCATCAAACTAGCTGTTCAATATAAGAAATGGTTTATAACTAAACACAGATGTTCCATACTCCTAATAATTGCAGGGAGCCATCTACTTTACTGAATTTGTGTGCATATTATCAATAACGCACTAGGTGTCAAATTTTAGTTCATTAATTTTTTTCTTTCATTTTTTCTTACTCTTGGTCTTGAATACTGTTAATATTAATGCCTACGTATTATGTGCTGTGCACACAAGTTCAAATTATGGGCATTTTCGTCCATTTGCATGTGGTATATCTAACAGAGTAACAGTTAAGTAGGTTATAAGAATATAAGGCGAGGATTCATCAATTAGCCATGGTAAGAGGAAGTACTTGGATTCGAGACATGAAATAACAGCAACGTGACCATATAAGAAGCTGAACATTGATCATAGGCATAAAGAAAAACTAATCATCATCAAATTAAATAACTTCATTAATCATCATCCTAATTACCACATTTATTCAAAAGATGAAACAAGGTTACCCAAGTCATAGTTTCCTTATTTCTTTCTCCTTCATGCTCTTATGCAGATCTGATTTCAGTGAGCGCCATAGCAGAGACCATCCGTCAGGGTCAAGTCATGGAGATCATGATCAGGTAGGGATCCACTCCTCTCCTGTTGGACACCCGAGTGCACGATTCTGAAGCATTCATACATTGCTTATGGTTGTGCCTTAATGTAATTATTGATTATATTCCACCAATGTATCATCAGGTTGCGAAACAACTCGACGTCTCACACCAAAAAATAGAAGAACTCCAAAACGAGGTTTGAATCTTTGCTTATTCCAGTTGCTTGTAGGCAGGGTTTTCAAGTTTTCAGTAGTCAAACGTAATGTCTTATGGGTAGTATAGCTGTATAGTATGTGCTCCTCCATGTCAGATTGTCAGTATTTCATCTTGTGGCTGTTAACATAAGATTAAATTGAATATCAAATGATAAAGTGTTTGATCATGTTAACAGACATGAACGATAATGTCTGTATTTCCTCCAACCCAAATTTAGAAATGCCTTCTGTTTTTTAAGTAGTAATATACAGTGGAGACAACTTTTGACATTTATGTGTCAGAATGCAACATTTCAAAAATCAATTTAGCATGTGTTAGTTTGACTTCTGAAAGGTATCAATGTGATGCTTAATTGTTTCTTTTAATAAATGATTGTTACTTAATACTTATGGTACTTCTTAGACAGCTTTTGTAGCTATTGTCATAAATAAGAAAGTCAACTATATTTATTTCAACTTTGAATGTTAGGATTAGGAACTTGAAAGTTGAGCAAATCTGAAATTTGAAAATGGAGTTTGTAATGTGATATGAATTATATATTAGAATATTCTATAGTAACTACACATATCCACTTATATTTGTGTGTGCCTTCTGTTAATGGTAAACTTTCATCTACCAGATTTCCCGCATGGAGGAGCTAGTAGAAGAGAGAGGTGATCATGTATCTAAGCTGCAGGAGAAGTCTCAGGTCTTAAATCATCTGCATCACTTATTCACTTGCATTGCTTTTTTTAACCCCTCATGTCATATGCTCATAATAAACACCTTTTTCCGTTTCTTCCTTACTGAACCCTATTTATGATTTCAGAAACTAGAGGATGCACTGGCATCTGCTAAGAAGCTCACTTCAAACCGTAAAAAGCAGTTGATTAAGGTGGTTGCCATTCATATATTTTTACATGTGTATTTGGCTTTGTGAGTTTTTGTTCATACCATATAATTATTCCTCTTGCAGTTGCATAAATGTTTTCTAAATGTGAAAGAATATGGTGAGAAACTTAAAAGCTGTGAAGAGGAGCTCCAGGTTAGTCTGTTTGAGTTATGTTGATGTAACGTTATGAACATGTGTTTTGACAAATGTGTTCATGCAATTTTGTTTCCATGATTAAGAAGCCCCCCTCCCCCTAGAGGCGGAGACAGGGTGGGCAAAAAAAAAAAACGTAAATGCAATAATTTTTCTCAAAAGCTTGTTATGATATTGCTCTTTTGCTCCCATGGAAGAGTTGGGAAAAAATGTTACATGAGAGAGTTATTTGTGTGTTGAATGGCATAATAAAAAAACAAAAAAGGAAACACTGAAACAGAGACAGAGACAGGGGAGGATGTAATTATTTCTTTCTACAATATGCAGAAATCGAGTTGATTTGACACACCTATACACACAACCAAATAATTAAAACACATAAAATGAAACAGAAACCATCCGTCAACATACCAAATTACAACTCCTAATAAATCCAAAACAAACAGACCTTTATCGTGTAAATCCGCTACCTACCCATTTACAAAAACTAAGTGCAAAAGTATGAGCATAAATTCTTGGCTCTGCTCCTACTAACGAAAACAAGTACAAAACACAAACAAAATCTGCTACCTACCTGTTTTTTTTAAAAAAAAGCTTGGGGCTCAAGGCGCAGTGAGGTGATGGTCGCATCTTCTCAGCTAAGTGATGTGATTCCCTAATGCGCAACGACGTGCAAGGAGTGAGGTGATGGAGGCTAAGTTTGGTATGTTTGGGGAGTTGCCTGACAATGGATAGGGACAAACATATCTGCTTTAAAAATTCAAAATTCCTAATTGTATGGTGGCTTTTCAAAAGTATACACGCTAAATAGTAAGCATCACTGATCTGTAAACATAGTTGTCAATAGCGATGATAGTGGTCGCTATAGTGAAAAGTGTAGCGGCTATCGTCCACTATACGTGTTTCGCAATCCGCTATTACCTTTTTATTTAAAATTTTTTTAAATATACATATTACACACACACACATAAAAGACCTATTTACAAGAATTAGATGATCTATGATTGACTTTTAATAGTTTTAAGACTTTATTTTGAAGTTAAAATGTTAAATACATTAATCAGTTTAACGTAACATGTATATTTTGGCTTTAATACTATATCCGCTAAACATGAAAAAGAAGGCGTTATCACTACTCTATTACGATGTAGCATATAGGTAGCTTGTCGCTATCGTTCGCTATTCGCTATCAACAACTATGTCTGTAACCCTATTTGGATGAAGATTTCTATATTCCTGGTGTTTTGTTCTTCTTTCTCCCTTAACACGTTTATGAATGGGTTAATTGGCTAAACTGTTCTTTCAGACAGAGAGAGAGCGAGAGAGAGAGAGAGAGAGAGAGAGAGAGAGAGAGAGAGAGAGAGAGAGAGAGAGAGTGTGTGTGTGTGTGTGTGTGTGCGCGGGTGCGGGTGCAGGTGTGTGTGCGCGTCTATATGTGTATGTGTGTATGCATAAAAAAAGATTCAAGAGAGTACCATTAAATATCCGCGCACCCAATCAGGTTTTTATAAATGAATTTTTTTTCTTCATTTTTTTAACACAGATGTATAAACAAACATTAAAGTCTATCTCCAACGAGAGTACATTATCTTTATACATCAAAGTCACAAAAATTGATCATGTGAATGTATGAAAATTTGTATGTATGATCATTCACACCATTTATAGTGAATTTTGTGAGAAGGTTTCACACATTTTCTTGTACATTCACATGATCAAATTTTATGATTTTAGCATATGTAGAAACGGTACTCTCGGTGTAAACTTATAAAATATAAAAATATATTTTAAAGTAAAAGAAATGAAAAAAATATATTTTAAAGTACTTTCGGTACCTTAGATTTTAAGGGTACTTTTTTGATCCGAATCTCTCACCCACCCTCATACACACGCGCGCGCGCATATACACACGCGCGCGCATATACACACACACACACACATATATATATATACAGATACGCACACACAGACACATGCTACGGTAAGGTTCAATTTTTTCCAAATGAGCAGTGCTAGTATATTCTTAATTCTTTACGAAATGGTTAGTAGTTTGGTATGTAATTGTATATATATATAATTGTTAATTGTTAAATATATTAAGGTTCATATCAACCTGACCTTTTAGTTGTTAAATGTAGTGTGACGTTTTCTACCCTGTTATATGATATCAAAATAAATTTTTAGAGGTGTGTTGCTTAAAACGTGTGCCTCGTGCGCTATGTTTGGGAACCCTTTTCGCATCGATGCGCCCCACGGATTTTAAACCAAGCTACCTATGTATTTACATACAAACCAAAGACAACTAACACATGTTTATTTTTGTCTCCACACAGATAATTTCTTCCCTCCTCTTATGCCCTAGAAAAAGAAAAAAAAGTGAGGGCTATGTAATCAGTTACCACTAATTATGGTTTGTACTTTGGATATGTGTGTTTTATTTTGTTAATTTTTTTTGTGGTTTAGTTGGGGTGGTGTTGATAGAGGCGGCTCTTAAGTCTTAGGGTGTATTCAAGCCTTAGCTTGGTCATATAAATATCGGGGAGGGAAATCAACTTGGGTTCAGTTTGCCAAAAGCTCACGTGTTGGTCTCTGCTTGTATCTGTGTTTAAAAAGGCACATCTCAGGCGCAGTTAAGTGCAAGGCCTAGTGAGGCTCAAGGCCATGCGCAACACAAGCCTGTTGCGTCCTTGTTTCAGTAAATCTAGCCAAAAAGGAAAGAAAATGTGTAACACCATTTCATAATAACCATTATACATAATACATGATCTCATGCACATGACATAATTACATTGAATTTATACAATCCCATAAGATAACTAATCTTATGACTAAGTCACAATTTTACCACAAGTGTTTATAAGAAAAACATCAAATGCCAGTATAAACGATCTCCAAACGAGCGGGTGTGTCTCTACTTCTTCTCCTGAGGCGCAAAAATACTCTGGGCTTTATCTCTTGAGATGCACAATAGTAACAGAATATGTCAGCGTGAACACTAGTTAAAATACAGAATTCAAACAGTTTAGTTTAAAGCATCTTTTATAAAATTGTAGCTTGAAAATCGAAATGTCTTGGCAACAGTTGAAACAACATATCAAGAGCTTTATGTCTTCTGAATGAAACGAGAACAGTCACAACCCTCGATGTTTGATACAACGTCGGGACAATAACAAGGAATCGTCAATACCCATATGGTTGCTGGGAGCAAATGAGCAACCCAGCTGCAGATTATGGTCAAATGCACCATATGTTTGATACATCTTTGATATACCACATGCAATAGCTCTTAATAACTAAAACAACCTCATATGAAACATCTTTATTTGAAACAATAGTAAGGTGAGGACGTACCTCTGTTTGAAAGAAATCTACGGTTGAGTTATAATGATAAAATGTGCATCTCGTAAAAAGATTTCGTGAACTCACCTCAGCTCAATTACCATACACAAGGCTAACACTGGTCTACTGGAACCACTAATAATACACCTGAACGTACACATATAACAATCGACATTACTACTTATAACTGACAACGAATATCAATATCACAAATACTTGTAATTTACTAGCAGCATGTGGCTTAAGTATGAATCATACTGGTCCAGCCCTGAATGCAGCCACGATGTGTTGAGTTGTGGGAGACTGATAGTTGCCAAAGGATTATTTGCTGCTACAAATTTATTTTATTAGGCCTGGTCCATTAAGGATTTTCTTATTTTAGTTGTTGAGAAACAATGCACCAAATGAAAACATACACACACAAACGGAGAAACGAAGAACACAGATTTTACGTGGTTCGGTTGAAGAATGACCTACGTCCACGGCCACACTAGCGAGTCCTTCTATTAATTTCGGATTATGGTTAAATTACAAGAGGTTAATATTTATACGAAACAACTACCGAAATTAGGAAATCCTTAATGGACCGGGCCTATTAATCGGTCTCCATAAAAGTAAATCCTAAATGGAAACAACTAAGTTATCGTAGCAAATAAACCTTCGGCACTAATTAGTCTCCACAACTCAACAGTTGTTTCCTATAAACATATGGTCTCATTGGGATTGTAACCCTAATCCAAAATCAATAAAGACTAAAGAGACTCACTAGTGTGGTCGTGGGCGTAGATCGTGTTTAGACTGAATCATAAAATCTCAGTTTCAGTTCACATATCCATTTACTTTAGTACTCAAATGATATAAAACTTACTCTTCTTACTCTTACCACATATGCCAACTTCTACTCTAAACTAACATCATAAAATCCAAATTAACATATTAACAACCTCGAGAGATTACCTTTAATAGTGTTGTAACTCGATGATGATTTGCAGCCAACTTTTACTGATTTTCTTAGCTTATATACCTTTCTTCTTGCTGCTCACTTTACATACAACCACTCTTAGGTTTCTTAACATAGGAAGGTGGTGAAAATGAGATTCTAAGGATATGGGTTTATATACGTTGTATGGCCAGTTAAGGGTTTTCCCACTCTGGTATCCAGATTTTAAAAGCTTGTACTTCATAACGGTCATTTAAATTGTAAGATTTTTTATGAACTTTAATTTCTAAAGCCATTTTCCACGTAATTATCTAATAAGAGACCAACTATTAATTTCTCAACTAACTGGTCCAATTAGATAATAATACTATAATGAGCCAATAGAAAAATCCTGGTACCTGCTTCTTGGACTCTAGGGATCTTACAAAATGAGTGCCTTCTTGATTAATTTTTTAAGTAATTTAGATTTTATAGTAGGGTTAATATTAAAAAACTCAATCAACTTTTATTATTTTCTCATTCAAGTCCCTAAACGTTTTTTCCAATTGTTTTAGTTTTTTTTTTGAACGAAAAACTAACATACTCCTAATCCTAAACTACTCTTTTGCCCCAAATGGGGACTTTATACTTACTTTCACCACGTAATTTCAAACTTGCCTCCGACGGGAGTCGAACCGTGACCTCACACTTACTTATCCAATTGTTTAAGTCACTGAAATATGTTTGTCTTATTCAAAAAAATATATTTTTAACAGGGTAATGGATTAGCCTGTAAAAACAACTGATAAAACAAAAAGTTTAGGGACTTAATCACTAAATATGAAAAGATTGTGGCTTTTTCCAACATTAATCAAATGAAAAAACTAAAGTTACTTGTTTGGTAACCGGTCAAACATGTCAAATATACACTTTTGAATAATACAAAAATAGTTTCGGCACTTAAAATATAAGAAATAAGTTTAGGGACTTAATCAAGAAACTAAAGAAAGTTGACGGGGTTCTTTATAGTAAAGATTGTGTATATTTTATATTTTGGTATTTTAGATTTCGGTTGTTAAAGTAGTATTAGTTTCTTACTTTATATGAAGTATAATACCAAAACAAGTGCGCTTCACGTATGTTATGCACGTGCCTCTCCTTGTGCCTCAGGCTCCAGGACCCTTCTTGCAACAATGATTTCTCTTTTTAAACTGAGGCTTGTATAGGCTCAGTTCCTATGGGCTAGGGGCTCATATAAGTTGGAGACTTGACCTGACTTGTGTATGCTTGTAAAAAAGTACAACTAAACGCTTTTAATTAACAATCACATAAGTTCTCTTTCAAATTTATAAGTAGAACTGTTAAAAGTCCTCGAGCCATATTAAGCTTTGCTCGACTTGGGTTCACAATAGGCTCAAGACTTCCTGAGCTTTTGCATGAGTTTGCTCATCTTATTTTGAACACTATATGAGTCATTTGAATGTTATTTGGGATTTTGGGTACCCTAATCATGATTAGCGTTCATCCATGATGCCTTATTCACTCATGTTACTGCCTCAGAGCACAAAGTAAAAACAAACCTGTAGTCTTACCCTTCTTGTATGCTGAAACCGAAAAAAGTATTTAATAATATTGATTGACAATAATATGATTTCAGAGTTACTAATTTTGCCTGTAATTTCTACAAATTACCATTACATCATTTCTTTCTGCAATCTCAATATGCATCGAGATATTTACGATATTCTGAATTTTACTTGCAGTCTCTTGTAGGGTCAACAATGAAAGATCTAGAAAATTACAATGGAGTGGACCCGGACGGACTCCTAGCTAACGGCGATGGTTAACATCTGCTGATCTATAGTAACATCTAATAACTACTCCTTTTCGATTAGGGTCCTTATTGTTATTTTAATCACCTTGAAGGCAAACTCATGTTTTAATTTTGCTGTAGATATCTAAGCACAATTAACAACTAGATATTGAAATTAACCTTCATGTTACATTATTATCCTATTCCTTAATTCTGATGGATGTATTGCAACAAACCAAACTCGTATTTTCATACCTTTTTGGGAGTGCAGGTGAGGTCAGTGGTAGTGTTGGGTAATGAGTCAAAACTGATCATTTTTTTTTTCATATGATTGCAACAGACTAACAGAGGGGGTTGATTTGTTTAAAAAAAAAAGGGGGGGGGGGGGGGGGGGTTGATGGAGTTCGTAAATATTTAATATGCTGAACATGATTACAAAAAGTATAAGCATTAACAATTATCATGAGAATACACAATTTCCGTTTGTAAATTGATTAACCAGTTTAAGCGTTTGAATACTTTTTTTATGTTCTTTTCAATAGGGATGGGTATTTGGACCAAAAACCTGGACCGGACCAAACCTGTATTACAAACATTGGGTCGTTTTTGGTTTTCTCATTCTTTAATTCCGGTTTTCGGTTTTTTTCGGTTTGGGCCGGTCTGGTCCAAATGTTCATTCCTACTTTTCATGTTAGCTAAATTTCTCCTTTTTTGTCATTTTATCCATTTCGTAATTAATTATAACCCAAATTAACTACTTTACGTACACAAAAGTCAAAATTGCCTGTTCTTAATGTGTATATATATAGATATTAGATTGTTCTCAGATTGCCTGTTACAAAGTTTCAAACTGGAATAAAAGGCTTGCAAAACATGTCAAATACTTAGGTTGCGTTTAGTTAACGACTAATATTGCATGCCATTTTTTATTTATTTAAAATATATTGTGAATGCTTTTAATTAGTTGCTTGCCATTGTTAATCAATAAGATTATCGTTATTAAATTTATTTTATTAAACGTCCTTAATAAGATCAAAATATAGGTTTTATTGTATGAAATGAACTTGATATGGACTAAAAGATTTTCTCAATTCTCATACAATTTAAAGAACATGTATATGAAAATGTTAAATAACTAAGTAAAAAGACCGTCTTTTGTACACTAAATATAAAGAAGCTTTCACATGAGCAACTTTTAATTTTTAAATAATGATAGACATCTTCAAAATTTTTAATAAATATAAGATACCCGTCGAATATACGTAATTGAATAGTAAGCAATCTAGATCGACAACCCGACAAACAGGCATACATAGGAATCGACTTTTTAACTCCACAAATCGTAGCTCAATGATGCCATTTCTCATTTGTCTATCGAACGTTTATAATGGACACCAAAACATAAAAGTAGTTTACTTTCGAAGCAACAAAAATAAAAGTATTAGGAATTAACAATTCTTCTCTCTCTTTTAGTGCGAACAATTAAACATCTATAGTTTGATAATTAATTGACTTTTAAAAGTTTAAAAATACGTTCCAAGTGATATACTTTAGAGGGTGTTTGGATTTGCTTTTGAAAAAGTGTTGTAACGTTTTGGAAACTAATAATTAGATAATAGTTGTAACAAAAAGTGCTGCCGGAAATGTAGTGTTTGGTTTAGCTTCGGATGTTTGCTATCGTAATGTCAAATAATCAGTTTTTAAAATGTTTGAATTTGCGTTTTAACTTGTAAAATGACCAAATATTCACTTATTAAACAAATAAGCTACAATTTTTAACTTATGAAAAAATGTGGTAAGCTTAACTTTAAACGCAAATAATCACTTATTAATGTATGCAATCCAAACACTTTAAATCAATTATTTACGTTATTGTAACGTAATAAGCTAATAATCTTATTCATAACGCAAAACCAAACACCCTCAGTAATTTAAAAAATTAGAGGGGCAAATCCGTCAACAAATTAAAAGTCCATGTAAACACACCAAATGAGTGAATGACCAAAAGCCATATATGGTCCAATATGTGTACTTTAATCATTAGAAAATCCGGAAGAAAAAAAAAGCATACAAATTGTGATTAGAAAAAGGAAAAAAACAAACAAACTGTCACTTTCTCATTATGCCCTTTTTACCCCTCACTCTATATATCTAAATGTAAAATCTTAATTAATAATTGATTTTATAGAATTATAGCAACTGATGTAATTAATTAAACTAATACTAATTAATTAATTAACTAACTAGATCTAGAATTTTAGTGTGATCTCACTCCCATTACTTTCTTCACATTCTTCCCTTAACATCAATGCCTTAGTTTCACCACCACTCTCCGCCTTCCAACTACCGCCGCTCTCTGACTTCCCGTCTTCGATGCTCTCCGAGCGGTTGCCGCCTGTGGTGGTGGTTCCACCTCGGCCGTTGGACTCCGGCAAGCTTTGGGTGGTCTGGGAGGAGGGTTTGTACATGTGATTATGGTGGTGGATCTGAATGTTGTTGTTATTGTTATTATTCTGGTGGTGGTGGTGGTGCAGTGGTTGTGGTGGCGGCAGGACTGGGGTGGGATAGAATTCTTGTGGGGTACAGTAATGTGGGTTGGTGTGGGTGGCGTTGGGGTGGGTGGTGTATAGGGTTTGTGCTCCGGCAGCAGTGGCGTATTCCGGTGGAACCCAGATCCCGCCGAGGACCACCAACTGTGGTGTAGCGCTGCCGGCCGATTGTGGGCTAGGACTCGGTCTTCTTGTATGGAGCCTATATTTCTGTAAATATCAAAATGAAAACATAAATTAATTCCAAAAAAATAAAATAAAATTATAATATTAAAAAAAAAACATACTAAAAGAAGTTTCTGTTTCTTTTTGGTACGTTGTACTTACAACATAGGCATCATTATTGTCCGTTCTATACAACAAATAGAGAATATAAACGTACAAACACTTCATGCATGTGTGTGTCTGTGTATGTCTAGGTTATCGTGAGAAGCTAAGTATATTTTAAGAATTGCAAGAAATACTATGATAAACTAAATTTTTTTACATTAATTGATTTAGTTATTTTTAAATTTATGATTTAATATTTATATTTAAAACTAGTAAATCAAGGTAGAAAAAGTAATGAATTGTTCATTCATTTAATTTGGAATTTATGATTTATGAGTGATATATTCAAAAATTGATGAGTCAATATGTAAAAAAATAAATTATGGTGCTTTTCACTTTTCAAAATATATTTAGCTTCTTACTTGAGCGCGCGCGCATATATATATATATATATATATATATATATATATATATATATATATATATAACACATAATATATGTTTTATTTTTAATAGATTTATTATAAAATAAGAGAGATGTTTTGCCGGGAGAGATACCTGTAAATGACTTTTGACTTCATCATTGGTCAAGCCGTCAACCTTCATCAGCTCTCTGATTTGTTTAGGTGTTGCAACTGTGATAATTAGTAAAAAGAAATCACTTAATGATTAGTTAATCATACACTTAATTATGAAACAGTGTAATATTTGTAGGAATAATATGAAATTTCATTTTCTAAAGAAACTAATTTGGAATTTAATATAAATTTACCTTGAGAACCACCTAACATCTGAAGAGCATTGACAAATCTCCGGTGGAGGTCCGGTGACCAGCACCGCCTTGTCTTTCTGTGAGTCTGAGAACTTGTGGTGGTTCCGGTGGCGGTTGTAGTGGTGGTGGTGGTGGTAATTTGGTTATCGGAAACATCACCATTACCACCTTTCAATGAACTATTCTCCCTCAAACAAGTTTTGTTTTCCTCATGATCAACATCTTTTTCACCGGAAGAAAGTGCCAATTCTGGCATCACTAACGCTGGAGTCATGCACGATGAGTTCCTCTCTTTCGTGAACGGGATAAAAGCTCCATTGTTTCTTTGCTTATTAGCATTGAAATTAGTATCGGTTTCATTCGATGTGTTCAATATTGTTGAACTTTGAGTTGTTTTTGAATGATTACTGTTATTAATGGCAGTAATGGTGGTGGTGGCGGCGGCGGCGGTGACGGTACTACTTGCTTGGCTCCATAATTGTGCAGAAGTCATCCAATTTGCCTTGTTATCGACACTTGAAAGAGATGCCTTGTCAGAACCCTCGGTGTTAGAATTCTTTAAAGGTATGAATTCTTCAAGTACAGGAGAACCTTGATTCGCACGATACGTTTGTAATTGTTGTCTTGATGTCTCCATAGCTTAAAATAGATTAAGAAATCAAACAAATTAACATCAAAAATCATAATCAAAACCGAAACCAAATATTTGTACAACAAATTATCAATATAATTCAAATAAGGGTAAATCATGATGAATTTATCATGGGTTACTTTTTTATGATTTAAAATAAAAATAAAAAGAGTTGATCGAAATTAAAGTTACATATATAGTCACATGCATATAAAAGTAAAATACTATACCTACAAAATATTGAATAACATCTTAAGATTTTTGAAGTATATATAACCTAAAGTTGTGAATTTTTTTTGATCGAATAACATCGGAACGTTTTAGATCCTGTCTACATATCGTTATAATTACTTGGTGAGTAACCGATGATGATTTGCAAGACAGACAACAAATTAAGGTTGAATTGAATCCTTCATAATATTGAGATCTTTCTGAGAAATATATTACACATATAAACTTAAGAAATCAATTTTAATTAATTAAATAATATCCATAATACAAACAAAAAACATGTACAAGCTTGTTATGAAAATTGATGTACATTTATAATCAAGATGAAGATCAAGATGATACCATTGGTGAGGAGTTGCATGCACAGCGGAAGTTCACGCTTAAAAGCATCGATCTTTAGTCTTTCTTCTTCAAGACGAGAAAGGAATTCTTCGAGTTTTTGTGTTTGATCATGTCCGTTACTTAATTGTTGTTCTCCAATTGTTTTCACGAGCAAGGAGTAGCTGTGAGGTTTGCATTCAAGACTTAACTCTGAAGCCGAAGCCATCATTTTACGTCTAAAAACCGAATCTTTATGTATATATAATCCAGAAACAGTAGTATGAAAAACCCTAATTAAAGAGATCAAGAACTGAATAGGGTTTGTGTATATATGCTGGAACAAATATAAACAAGATAAGAAAGAGGGTTATGCTGTCCTAAATTTTATCTCTTTCTTTTTCTAGGGCTAGCTTCAAACACTCAAGTACAGAGAGATCTAGAGAGAGAGAGAGAGAGAGAGAGAGAGAGAGAGAGAGAGAGAGAGAGAAGTGTTGTTTGTGAACACAAGGAGGATCAAGAGGGGGATCGTCTTCTTTTAAGGGGTGAGGTCTAGGGAGAATAAAGGTAGAATTTGGAGAGAGATGATATATATATATATATATATATATATATATATATATATATATATAGAGAGAGAGAGAGAGAGAGAGAGAGAGAGAGAGAGAGAGAGAGAGAGAGGGAAAAGTTAAAGAAGAGAGAGAGAGATGGTAACTTATTGCAAAGAACAAAGGCTAAAAATGAAAGCTTTATGTGTGGGAAGAGAAGGAATCAAGGGTTTCATTGTGGGGTCTTACAATATCTGAAGGGTCATGTTATCTATCACTCTTCATGTTTTTTTAATTACTAATTAATAGTTTCTAGATCCGTGTAAATATATAATATATACCATTTTTGAATAGATGTACGTTTTATAAGATTATGATAGTACGTACGTAAAAATGAGAATGATCAGTATAATGTAAGCCACAAGTTGAGAATGAGTATATAATAAGAGATAAGTAAGGCAGGTTAATGCAAAATCGAATAAGAATGAAGAACTAGATCTCTCGATCTCGTGTATATATACAAAAATGAGAGAAATCTAATTATATCCATTTGTCAAACTTAAAATCTGGATGTGACGAACTACCCATCGATTAATTAACACATTATCTAGTAATGTTCTCATATTAGATGGAATAGTTTAATTCAATAAGAGAGGTGTGTGATGTGTCTTTTTTCTTATATATAAATATGTTATTAAAGTTGTCTGTAACTATATATTAATCTCTATAATCTTAAAGAGTAACAAAAAAAAAAAAAAAGATCTTTAGATCTCTCTAAATAAAGATAGAATTGAAATGAGAGATTTCTCCCAAAGAGAAAAAGAAAAGAGGGTTTTGGTAAAAAAAAAGTTGTTTTGAGGTAATTAAGAATTAAGTGGGTAAGTGTGAGTGTGTTGTAAAAAATAAGAAAAAAAATCAAGAAAATGTTAAAGATGATTCTTCTTCCTTTAACTTTTTTATTTGTGCATGTTTTTACATTTTTCATATCTATATGCATATCCGACAACATGCATTTCTATACTTCTTATAAAGGACACCAATTTCTTTAATTACCTTTTAATAACTCTTTTTATTATAATAAATCAAATATACATATTAAGGTTGGGATCCTTGAAGTATCATATTCGATTGGGGAACCGGGGTACCACAGTAAATGAACATGTTCATTACGATAAAATAATAAATTTCATGCAAAAGTGTAATATACATATGATGTTTAATATGGTACCTCGTTGTTCTTGAATCTATACATACATATGGTACCCCATTGATCTTGTATCTCTCTGTGTGTGTGTGTGTGAACGACAATAGAAATTCATATAGAAACTAGCAAGAAGCTAGAGAAACATACGCTATAGACTTACAAGCTGAGAAGACACCCAACTTACTTACTTAATTATATGTTTTGAGCTCCTATAAGAAATTCATGAGAAAAAGGGATTTTACATTAGTTATGATTGCATCTTTCCTTGGAGTATCCGAGGAGAACAACACCTCGTCACAAAACTTCCAAATGCGTCACACTATAAGTACTCCTATGATTCTAACCCATCATTGTAAATTGGAATGCAAATCAGAGGAGAACAACACCTCGTTAAGATGTAACTCCATAGGCAACCTGAAAATGAAATGCAAATCAGAAAAGACAAGAGAATTAATTAATCTTCCACTAGACTAGAAATCCGACTCCATAAAATTTTTACAAGAGATCGAACAAGAGAGATATAAGTACTCCTATGATTCTAACCCATCATTGTAAATTGGACGGCGAATGGAGTTTGGATATATCAACGTACACTCTTTTATATAAAATTTCTTTTATCCTATATTTTTGAAATAGAAAATGATAGACAAGACAAGACTCATGTTCATAATAATTTTAAAGGTACTGTTAATGTTGAAAATATTATATTGTATACATGTAATTAACACGAACTATCCAAAAACACAAACCTTTGTATGTTTTTTTGTTTGAGTTTTATATAATGTTGCTTTAAAAAGTTGTATATATATAATTACTGTGTCAAATTTACAACAAAAAGAAAAAAAATTAAGTAATGTCTTTTATGCTTTAATCATTTGATTTTTACACCAACAAATGATAACTATTGTTATTTAGGGAGTGTTAAGTAGGATGAAAAAGTAAATAAATAATAAAAAAATAAACTTGTAGCTTTTACACTGCGGAAATAAAAAACAATTATATCAATTGTTTTCATTCAACTTTGTTAAATGGGTTAATATGAAAAAAAAATTAAAATGTTTTTATTTTTTTCATTTTCATTCCTACATCATTACTTTTAGAAAAATCCTCAAGTTATTTTTATAATTATGTGAAATTTAATTATCAGAAATCAGTTATAATTGATAAACTGGGTTTTCTAAAAATTAAAAACCGGATTCTTATAGTCAAAATTATATAAAACTACAAAAAAAAAAAACTTAGGGACTTTTCTGAAAAAAATTAACATAAAGAAACAAAAACACAAAATACATAAAACCATATTGATTTTTTTTTTTATAACCAACCCTCTTTAAATTTACTATTCATACAAGTCTCCACCATTTGATTAATTAAAAGAAATGATTTTTTAATTTTTATTTATTAGTTTATGTTATCAACAACTATAAAAAAGTATAAAACTAATCATTTATTTATTCTTATTTTCTTTCTTTCCATTTTCATCCTAAGAAACACCCATTAATATATACTTTGACTTGATTAATATGTAAACTTCACTAAATAAACTAGTCAAACATAATTAAAGACTAAATTACAAACATGGTTAATAATTAATTTAATAATTAAATGAGACAACACTAAGAAAACCAAACACAAATCTTAATACAACACCACACATATTTCCATGTTAGTCTCGAAGCATAAAGCCCTAAGTTGATATGATTCTCAAACCATAACCCTAAAGCCGATTTTAGTCTCAAACATTACCGATGAAGCCCTAAGAGGCGTTTGAGTCACGTAATAGATTTTGAAGGAATTAGAATTTATTTATAATGTGTTATGAAATTTAGATCACAAAAATAATGAATTAAAATGTGTACGTTTATATTCCATCAAAATCTATGTTTAAAATGAAGCTATCATTACCAACCATTTGTAAATGAATTAGGATTCCTAACATTTCTCACAACGTACCTTCTCTTAGCTAACATTTACCATATTACACTTTAACCAATTTAACTGATGTACGTTTGCTATAAATTAAACTTCATTGTGCGAGACTAATGACATGTATGCCCCTAAATGATTTGACAACTTCATGACAAATGTTTGTTAATTTGTTTTCTTGTTTCTTTGAACAAACCTTCTAAGTTTCGTTTCGTAAAGAGTTTTGGATAGACAAAAAATGTGGATAAAATCTTTGGTTTCTTAGACTATGAAATTTGAATATATAATAACCTTATGATTGTTGTATTTATCTTTTTCTAATTTTAGCTTATACTTAATTTTCCATCATTGGTAGCAAAAATGAGAGAATTGAATTTTAAACTATATATATTGATACAACTTGAGAATTCATTGAGAATTGATATATATAATCACTACAAGAAAATAGGGTTTTAGCGGCGACTAATGTCGCTGCTAATGCCTGAGATTGTCGCTGCTAAAGCCTTTAGTGGCGACATGTCGCTGCTAAAAAGTCGCTGCTATTGCTTTAACACTAAAAGTCCAGTGTCGCTGCTAATTGTGTCGCTGCTAAAGGCTGTCGTCGCTATTGCCTGTTGTCGCTGCTAATAGCGTCGCTGCTAATACATATTTTTTTTAATATTTTTTAGTAATTAATAATAAACCTGCTATATTTAATATATATTTATATATATTTGAAACCTGCTATTTTATTTAAATATATACAATACGTACTACAAAATTCATAATAATATATATATATATATATATATATACAAACAACGTACGTTACAATAACGTTTGTTACATAATTAGCTAAAACACTAATAATCTAATCATCATCTTCGTTGTCGTCGTTGTCTTCATCATGCTCGTCGTTATCGTTTTGAGTGCTGAACTTTCGATAGAGTTCCATCATCGCATCTTTAAATTGAAGGTTGTTATAGACAGCATCGAAATTTTCCGGCTACAAAATATATACATATATACATTAGCTCTCATCGAAATTGGTGTATAAGAACTAGATATAACTAATATCAGCCCATCATCATCAATTACAAGTATATATGTCTCATACTAACTTATCAAGACTCGTTACAACTGTTTATAGCAAATACCGAGTTATACATACTCATCATGGCGTATAAGAACTAGATATAACTAAAACAACCTATCATCGTCAATTACAAGTATATATGTCTTATACTACTAACTTATCAAGACTCGTTACAATTATTTATAGCAAATACCGACTTATACATAACCATAATGACGTGTAGCAAGTAGATATAATTAATACCGACCCATCATCATCAATTACAAGTATAATCGTCCGGTACTGTGCCAAATCATATTTTTTGCCGTGTATCTTGAACAGTACAAACGTTGTAGTCTGGGGGTCAAAGGAAAGTATCGTAACACTTTGTGAGGTACCAGCTTACCCTTTGTGTCTTTATCAACCCAACGACTCTCATTACAAACAGGACAATACTGTAACGACTTATCTTCTTTCCAGAAAAGAAAACAATCGTTTTTGCACACGTGTATCGACTCATAACCCAAACCAATCTTTTGTAATTTCTTTTTAGCTGCATAATGTGTTGTGGGAACCCTATTTTCTTTCGGAAATGCAGATTGCAACAATGCAAGGAGCTGATCAAACGAACTATTAGTCCATTTGTTGTTCACCTTGACATGCATCAGTTTTGCTAAAAAGTCGAGAGAAGAAAACCAAGTACAGCCAGGATATAATTCGGCATTGACTTCTTCTAACAACTTAAGAAAGCCTTCATCGACACTCATGTCCTCTGTATCTGAGTTCCGTTCTTCGTGGTTAGTATCGTTCCCCCTGAACTCGCCCATAATGTCGTCGATAACACTAGCCATCTCGTTAGTTGGAGGTACGTCATCTACAACCGGAGGCGGAATTCTACTTTCACCATGATAGACCCATGTAATATAAGATCGAAAGAAACCATTTATATGTATATGAGCTCTCATTAATGAAATTCTTGTGAACTTATTGTTCCCACATTTTCTACACGGGCATCTAATTTGACCTCTATCGTCGACGTGTGCTTTGGATCTCTCAACAAAAGATTCGAGTCCTTGTTGGAACTCAGGAGAATTACGGTTTTCAATAGTAGTCCATGTTTTATCGATAGACATTATGCAACTGAAACATAAGTTAGAGTTTAAGGTTTACTCTACGAGAATTAAAATTTCATGATTCGAAAAGCAAACTCGAAATGAGTTTAAAAATCAAACATGGATAAAGTATTTACACGGGTAGGCTTCTAAACCCACTTTTCGAATACCTTACCTCATATGTGAATGCACATTACTCGATTGCTTGTTTAAAAAAAATTTGGCAGCATTTCCCCTTAGCTCTCAAGTATATATAAAAATATATATACCCGAGAAACAAAGAGAAAATGGCAACTGAATCTTTCTTAAACAAACAATCATGTAATACACATTCACATCCTAAATGAGATAAGGTATTCAAAAAGCAGTCCCAAAACGGGGACAGCCCGAAATTATTTACTAAATCAATTTCGGACGGGCATGTATTCTAAGCTCAAACACACACCTAACACATTTCACTATTTTAAGAGTATATATTCTCATTTCTTATAGAAATAAACAATTCATATCACTAATAAAATAGTTACACATTAATACATACAAATACACACAAATATAAACATCAACTCATATTATATGTTATTATAAACTTTTATACAAATAATTACACAATAAATCTACAAACATATAATTGCATCTTAAAATAAATAACGATAATATAATTATACAAAAAAAGCAACAAATATACTAAATTAACAAAATTTTAAATTATTTAAATAAACATACACCTAGTTTAACAAATCCATCGTATTTTTTTACCTAAAACAATCACACACACATTAATAAACTAATAGACACTAAAATTATACAAAATAGACACCAAATATACACAATAAAAGTACATTGTTTTCTTTTTACCTAAAAAAATACATATATAAACTTTTATCATATAATTTTAGTAAATGTACATTATTTTACCATAAACATATACAAAATACACATAAATACACACACTAATATATAAAACACATATAAATACAAACTAATACACAAAATACATATAAATACACACACAATAATATACTAAATACATATAAAACGTTTATAAATACTTAAAAAAACACAATAATTCCAAAAATATTTTAACAAATTCTAAAAAAACCTAATTTTGATAAATCTAAAACTTTTATCCAAGAAAATAATTTAAACAAACCTACAAATAATTTTTACAATTCAATAAAAATAAAAACCTAATTTTGATCAATCTAAAACTTTTATCCAAAAACAAATACACACACCAACACACAAATACATACAATAATATACTAAATACACAAAATACAAACAACTACACATACTAACACTAAAAATACATAAAATTAAAAACACTAATACACAAAATACATACAAATACACACACTAATACACAAAATACATACAAATACACACACTAACACTAAATACATACTAAATACATACCTTGCAATGAGAGATCGACGGCGGCGAGAGGGAGATCGACGGCGGCGAGAGGGAGATCGACGGCGCAGAGAGAGAGAGACGACACCTAACACACCAATACACACACACATTACATACATTTACCTAAAAAATACTCAAAATACAAACATTGTATGAAAAAATCGTAACCTGGAAGGGAGAAGAAGCCAAAATCGCATATGGAAGAAGAAGAAGCCGAAAGGTGAAAAAGAGAAAGAGAGAGAGGTGGAAAAGGGAGAAAAGGGGGCGGCAAGTCAGGCGCCATTTTTTTGGGTATTAGCGGCGACAGTGTGTCGCTGCTAAAGGCTTTAGCGGCGACATGTGTCCGCGTATTTTGGGTGTCGCTGCTAAAGAGTTTGTCGCTGCTAAAGGTGTCGCCGCTATTGACCCTTTTTCTTGTAGTGAATTCGAGTCTCAATCCTAACTAATAATTAACTTATTTTCATTTCATTTCTGTCAGTTCTTTCTACCAAACACAATCTTACTGTTAATCTTTGATTGCAAGAGATGAGGATAAAGAATTGCAAAAGAAATTGGTCGTCGGTAGGACTAACCGGAGTTATAAGGTAGAGTAGAAGACGAGAGTATGTAGTAGTGTAGTACGTAATGTTAAGAGATTAAAAAACTCAATAATACTCAATATATAATCCACCTCAATAGAGTCACAACCTGGTTACAAACCATGTTTGTACTCGCGCGATCTATACCATGTTTGTACTCGCGCGATCTATTCCATTATATACATATATATATATATATATATATATATATATATATGTATATATATATATATATATGTGTATATATATATATGTATGTATATATATATATGTATGTATGTATGTATGTATGTATGTATGTATGTATGTATGTATGTATGTATATATATATATATATATATATATATATATATATATATATATATATATATATATATGGTTCAATGGAGAACCTCCATGCATCGAAGAACTTTGAAAAATCTCCAATCTCCATGCACCACCACAAATGCATCACAATTCCCCCGTTATGCATCATTATTTCCACGTGATGCATCGATTTCTACGTGATGCATTTCAATTTTCTAGCGATGCATTGTGGTTCTCCAAGGTTTTTCGATGCATAAGGTTCTCCATTGAACTCACCCCTATATATATATATATATATATATATATATATATATATATATATATATATATATATATATATATATATATATATATATATATATATATATATATATATATATATGGGTGAGTTCAGTGGAAAACCACTATGCACGTGAAACCATGGAAACCTACGCATACCGTCCGATTTGGTGCATTTCATGAAAAATGCGGTGGCATTATCGGACGGTAATGCATCACCTTATTTACGATAATGCCACCGCATTTTTCATGAAATGCACAAAATCGGACGGTATGCATAGGTTTCCATGGTTTTCACGTGCATAGTGGTTTTCCATTGAACCCACCCCTATATATATATATATATATATATATATATATATATATATATATATATATATATATATATATATATAACTTAATCGTATAATGATTAAAAATAATAATAAATGTCACCTTGCAAGTGATTTAATCTCTCAAAATAAAATAAAATAAATGAAAATGAAAATCCAAAAAACTATTTAAAATTGTACGTAACGTTTGGCTCCATATGTGTAGACATGGTATATCAAAGCTAGCGATATTGCAAAAGGTTATAATTAAAGCATGCAAAAATATTCTTATCTTTGAAAAGGGTCACGTTCATTTTATGTAATATGATCTTTTTAATTATTCGACTATCAAATAGTAAGACTAGAAATCAAAGAACAATATCTATTAAAATATTCTTGTTTTAACAAAATATGACAATTATTAGAAAAAACTCATAATTTTTTATTTTGTCATGTTATATATATATATATATATATATATATATATATATATATATATATATATATATATATATATATATATATATGGTCAGGTTCTGTGTGGAACCTGTATGCATTGTGCAACTTGGGAACCTCCATACACCGTTTGATCTATAATTTCAATGGATCAGATTTTAGTGACAAAAGAGTAATTAAGTGGAACTTTGTTGCACCGGTGCACACAACATATCACGCGCGGAGGGGCAAAATTGGAAAAAGGTTCATTTAGCTAAATTCACAATCTTTCGTTGCATACCGCGATTCTAGCCGTCCTTCCATAATTGGTATTTGCTCCGGATTTCGCTCAAGATTCCTCCCTCCAAATTTATCCCGAAAATCGCTCATGCATACTCAAATAGATTAAGCTTTGTTCTTCAAGTACATGATTACAATACATACGGTTTAAGGGTTTTAAAAAAAAGGGGGAAAAGCAACATTCACGTGCGAACAACCAGTTTTTTTTCACCGTTGCAACTTCGATTATTTTGTAAATGGAAGTGCATTGTTGCATATTTCGTATTCATTGAGGTGTTTAGTTCATAATCGAAGTGCATATTTCGTATTTGGGGGTTTTTATGCCGTAGTTAGTTTTGGGTTCAATCGTTTGGGTGTTTAGTTCATAATCGAAGTATGTGTTTATGAAGGTTTGAGTTGCATCTCTTTTGAAATGCATTATGCGTCGACTTTAACTTAGCTGCAGCATATTGATTGTAGTTCACAAATGCATATTTGTTAAGGTTTTACCTAGCGGGTTTTTAGCAAATTTTAGTTGGGGATGCATAATGCATGTATGGTATGTGTAAGATTTCAGATTGATAATTTTTGTAATTTATGGACTGGTAATGAGTTAGTGCATATGGTGTTCATCTTTTTTTGTTAATGCAAATGAGGACTGATAATGTTTGAAACTGGTAATGAGTTAGTGCATTATATTAATGTTAAATTTGATTATGCATATTTAGGTTGCGTTTAGTTGACGAAAACTAGTCATTTTTCAATTTCAGTTTTCAAGTTATAGTTTTTAGAAAAAAACAAGGGTTTCTATGAAAAGTGAAAACTTGTTTAGATGATGAACTTTTAGTTTTAAGAAAAATAAGTTGAGTGATTATAAAATAAGAAAAATAGAAAAGGTGATGGAAAAGTAAGAGAGAGAAAGAGAGTATTATAAAGAAATAGGGTAGGTAATAGAAAAGTAAGAGAGAGAATATGAAAAGTGTTATTTTAAAAAAGTGAAATGAAAATTAATGAAATTGTTGTTAAGTAAACAAGTTTTCATTTTTGTTGAAAAGTGAGATGGAAAATTTGAAAATTCTCGGTAACTAAACGCGCCCTTAGTGTGTACGTTTTGTTGATGTTAGATTGTATATAATATATTTACATATTAAAAAATGTAAATTACAGTATGGGGTAGTTTGACTAAAACTCAATGTCTCATATGTTAAGGAAATTTCAATATGCATATTAAGGTAATTTCAGTATTCATATAAATTCAATTTCAATCGAATGTCTAGCTACATGTTTGGAGATGAAAATCTATGAAGACATGTATGGATAGAAAGTCAAAACAAATGCAATCTATCCTAACTAAAAACTCCACAATTTTAGCAATTACCATAATATATATCCGGTTGTTTAAATTTTCAATTATGCCCTTATTGCATCCTTATTTAATATATTTTGCATTTTTGGTTCCCCTGGTTCACAATGCATCGTGGTGCCCTATAGAACCTCTATATATATATATATATATATATATATATATATATATATATATATATATATATATATATATATATATATATATATATATATATATATATATATATATATATATATATATATATAGGTTCAGGTTCAAAAAGGTACCTCTCGAAATCAAGTGCACCCGAAGGTACCAACCTTAAAAAACTTTTTTTAAAATTTTTTTCTCATAACTATGTTTAATCTAAAGTTATACACATGATATATGAATTTCACATACATTCACACTTTCTGTGTCCTTAAAAATTATGTGAATGCTCAATGCATATTTATGTGAATGGTCATCCATGTGAATGGTAATTTCACACCATGTGAATGGTGTGAATGATCATTCACATGATCTTTTTTACCATTCACAAGATTTATGATGTTGCTTCTTTTGAAAAAAAGTCTTATAATGTTGTCTTATACATATCTATTCAAAAAAAATATATGTGAATGATCATTCACATTAGGGTACGCTGGGTACGCTGGAATCTTATAAGTACGCTGATGAACCTGATTCTATATATATATATATATATAGGATTGGGTTCACATAAGAACCCTTCTATTTCGTGAGAACGTGAGAACCACTCTAAAATTTGTGCATTCACTATATAAAATTGTGCATTTGATATTAAAATTAAATGTTTTCGATAAATTTATGCATTTCATGTAAAAATTTACGCATCTCATGCTATAATTTATCCGTTTTATGTACGAATTGTGCATTTTAAAAAATTTGTGCATTTGATGTTCAAATTTGTGCATTTAGTTTATAATTTAATGAATATAATTTTTGAATGTAATTTTAGTGTTAAATTATGATATTTATTAATATTTAAGACTAATAATGGTTTTAAGTAAAACTTTTAATTTTTAAATTTGTGCCATTTGATGTACAAAATTGTGCATTTTGGAGTGGTTCTCGCGTTCTCATGGTAACAAGGGTTCTTACCGGAACCCAACCATATAAATATATATATATATATATATATATATATATATATATATATATATATATATATATATATATATTGTTTGATTATCAAAGTTCCATGTTTCATTCAATAACGAAAGTAGAGATATAAATACAAAAGGATGGGCCAACGGGCCAATGAACCAATTACATAAAATAGGCTAAACATCATTATCTATATAAACCATCGGTTAATAGTCCCCCGCAGTTTGAGGGGGAGAAGGACGAACACTCAAACTGGAACGAAAATCAGCAAATAGTTGAAACGGTAGACCTTTGGTGAAGATATCAGCATACTGGTAGCGTGAAGGAACATGAAGAACACGAATATGTCCGGCCGCCACTTTGTCACGGACAAAATGAATGTCAATCTCGATGTGTTTCGTGCGTTGATGCTGAACAGGATTCGAAGACAGGTATACAGCACTAACATTGTCGCAGTACACAATTGAAGCAGATTGCAAGGGAAGATGTAACTCACACAGAAGGTTACGAATCCATGCAGTTTCAGCGACAACATTAGCGACACCTCGGTATTCGGCTTCGGCGCTGGAGCGAGAAGTAGTATTTTGACGTTTGGATGACTAAGAGATGATGTTGTCACCCAAAAACACGCAGTATCCAGATGTGGATCGACGGGTGCTCGGACACCCAGCCCAATCAGCGTCTGTGTAGGCTGTGAGTTGAAGCAAGGGGGACCGGAAAAGCTGGAGGCCAAGATCAGCGGTGCCACGAATGTAGCGCAGAACTCGTTTCAAAGCATTTAGATGAGGCTCTCGTGGATCATGCATGTGGAGGCAAATTTGTTGGACAGAGTATGCTATGTCCGGGCGAGTGAATGTAAGATACTGTAGAGCACCTGCGAGACTGCGGTATAATTCAGGATCAGAGACCGGAGTGCCATCCGGACCAAGTTTGCTTTCACTGTCAACTGGAGTGCGACATGGGTTACAATTAAGCATGTGAGCACGTTCGAGAATTTCCATGGCATATTTGGATTGGGAGAGGAACAAGCCGGACGAGTTGCGAACCACGGAAATGCCCAGAAAATAATTTAGCGAACCAAGATCAGTCATGGCGAACTCTGTGTGAAGCAATGCAATAATCCGCTGTAGAAGAGCCGTAGACGAAGCCGTGAGAATAATGTCATCAACGTACAGGAGGAGGTATGCAAGTTCAGACCCACGTCGGAAGATAAAAAGTGAGGTGTCAGTTTTGCTGTGAATGAACCCGACACGTGTGGCAAAGGAAGCAAAACGTTGAAACCAGGCTCGTGGAGCCTGTTTGAGGCCGTATAGGGATTTCTGCAGGAGGCAGACATAATCAGGATGAGTAGCATGCTTAAACCCCGGAGGTTGATGCATATAGACGGTCTCAGAAAGGTTGCCATGAAGGAAGGCATTTTTGACATCTAATTGGTGAATAGGCCAATCACGAGAGACCGCAAGGCTTAGGACAGTACGTATTGTTGCAGGTTTGACCACAGGGCTAAAGGTCTCATCACAGTCAACTCCTCCTCCTGTTGCTTACCGGCGAGGTAGGGTTGGCGGCCGCAGTGAAGGGGGAAGGGGGGGGGGGGCGGGGGCAGCAAGGGGAAGAAGGGGTTTTGTGGTTTTAGGCGGCGGATATGGTTGTTTTTGGGTAGATTATGACGGCAGGATAATGAAGCGGCGGGTAGGGTTCGATTAGGGTTTAGGAGGTGTAGGCGGCGGTTATGGTGCGGCTAGGGTTTGGTATTTGGCGGCTAGGGTTCGAAATGGTGCGGCGGCAGCAGTAGAGGAGGGTTCGATTAGGGTTGCTTATGTGTATGCGGCAGTTGGTGTGCGACTAGAGGTTAGAGATGGTGCGGCCGAGGAGCAGGTGGCGGCAGAAGGTGGCCGCAAGGGAGAAGAAGAAAGAAGAGGCAGCGGTGAGCGGTTGAGGCGGCGGCAGATGGTGGCCGCAAGGGAGAAGAAGGAAGAAGAAGAAGCAGCGGCGCTAGGCAGCCGGCGGCGAGTGGTGGACGGCGGCGATGGGCGGCGGCCGTTTTAGGGTTAGGGTTAGGAGATGGAGAATGAGAGGGTAGGGATTAGGGTTAGGGTTATTGCTCTGATACCATGTTTGATTATCAAAGTTCCATGTTTCATTCAATAACGAAAGTAGAGATATAAATACAAAAGGATGGGCCAACGGGCCAATGAACCAATTACATAAAATAGGCTAAACATCATTATCTATATAAACCATCGGTTAATA
>JAANYP010005010.1:0-44042 GCA_020465985.1 Centrapalus pauciflorus
CAGATCCAATTCTTGGGGCACGTGATATCTGGTGCTGGGATTGCTGTTGATCCTGCAAAGATCGAAGCTATCCAGAACTGGGAATCACCCCGCAACGCCTCAGAGATTCGGAGTTTTCTGGGATTGGCTAGTTACTACCGCCGATTCATCAAAGATTTCTCAAAGATCGCCGTTCCGTTAACAAAGCTTACTCGCAAGAATGCTACTTTCTTTTGGAAAGAAGAACAGCAAGTAGCCTTTGACGAATTGAAGAAATTGCTAAGTGAAGCACCGGTGTTAGCCCTGCCTGAAGGGAACGAGGACTTTGTGGTTTACACAGATGCATCAGGCATGGGTTTGGGTGCTGTTCTGATGCAAAGAGGAAATGTCATAGCATACGCTTCCAGACAGCTCAAACCACATGAGAAAGATTACTCTACTCATGATCTGGAGCTAACTGCTGTGACTTTCGCTCTCAAGTTATGGAGACACTACTTGTACGGAACCAAGTGTCAGCTCTATACCGATCACAAGAGTTTGAAGTACATATTCAGTCAGAAGGACTTGAATATGAGGCAAAGAAGGTCACTGGAGCTGATAAAAGATTACGACTGTGAGATTCTCTATCATCCAGGGAAGGCCAACGTAGTGGCCGATGCTCTAAGTCGAAAAGCATACTGCAAGGCATATTGCTATGCCTTGACTTCTACAATTTTGACCTCAACTATTATAGATGATGTTAGGGCTGCTCAGTTACAGGCCCTAAAAGAAGAAAATGTTAAAGACGAAGATATCAGAATTCAATTGCCATTAATGCAAGATGATGGAACTGGACTAAAGGGTGTGTATGGCAGAGTGTGGGTTCCCAAGTTCGGGAACATGAGAGATGTAATTCTCGAGGAGGCTCATCAATCTAAATTCTCAATTCATCCTGGCAGCACAAAAATGTACAATGACTTGAAAGCCGACTTCTGGTGGCCATGATTGAAAAGAGATGTTAGTCAGTATGTTGAAAGGTGCAGAACATGTCGTCTAGTCAAAGCCGAGCACCAACAACCCTATGGTAGTATGCAACCTCTTCCTATCCCAGAATGGAAGTGGGACAATATTACTATGGATTTCGTAACAAAACTTCCCAAAACACGTCGTCAACATGATGCCATTTGGGTCATCGTTGACCGATTAACAAATCTGCACACTTCATTCCAATCCGAGAAACCTATTCACTGGACCGTCTTGCCCAGATCTAAGTTAACGAAATCGTCATTAGGCATGGTGTGCCTAAGTCTATTGTCTCCGACCGAGATAGTAGATTCACTTCTAATTTCTGGACTGCTCTACAAAACGGTCTTGGTACTCGTATCGCAATGAGTACTGCCTATAGACCCCAATCTGATGGTCAAAGTGAAAGAACAATCTTAACTCTTGAAGACATGCTCAGAGCGTGTGTCATGGATTTGGGTGGTAACTGGGACGATCACCTCCCATTGGTTGAATTCTCCTACAACAATAGTTACCATTCCACTATCAAGATGACACCATTCGAGTTCCTGTATGGCAGAAAGTGTAGGACTCCAACTTGTTGGAGGGAAACAGGAGAAACTCCAATAGCTGGTCCTGCCTTATTGCAAGAGACCAATGAAAAGATCCAACTCATTCGGCAATACATGAAAACGGCACAAGATCGACAAAAGAATTATCACGATCGCCGTCATAAAGCGATAGAATTTCAAAGGATGATTGGGTCTACTTGAAGGTTTCTCCAATGAAAGGAGTCACGAGATTCGTTAAGCGAAGAAAGCTATCGCCTCGATTCATAGGACCCTTCAAAATACTAGAAAGAGTTGGGAATAATCAGTCCTATCACTTGGACTTACCAGAAGAACTATCAGGAGTTCACCCGGTCTTCCACGTAGGATACTTAAGAAAGAGTCTGGTGCCCGAGAGGGAACCATGGACTGATCACTCGGACATTAAGGTTGACAAACGGCTAAGGTTCGTTGATGAACCGGAGTGCATTTTGGAGACAAAAGTCAAAAAGCTACGGAACAAAGAGATCAGGATGGTGCTGGTCAAGTGGAAGCATCATCGGGGAGCTAATCACACTTGGGAATCGGAAGAAGACATGAAGACTAAGTACCCAAGTTTGTTTAGCGCAGCATGACTTCGCGGACGAAGTATAGGCGTGGTGGAGCCCATGCTGTGACATCCCAATTTTCAATTATATGTAATTTACAAGCATTTGGACTTAATGGTAGTATTAATGAATTATTATTACAATTTAAGTTATTTTTTTTATCAAAATATCAGTTAAATATGAAAATACGAAGTTGAGGGGTGTGTTATGCAAATAAGTTAAAATACAAATAAAAGGGATGAAAAACCCTTCATTTCATCATTCCCACTCTCTCACTACTCTCTCTCTCTACCGAATTCTCTCTCAACTCTCTCTCTCTCGGATTTCAACTCAAGAACACAAGAGTTATCAAATTTCAAGTGCAAAATATGGAAACAAGTAGCAATTAAGGAACTATAGCAACTGCAAGTATCAAATCAAGGTAACAATCTCCCTATATTACGGATTTTTGAAGTTTTTGATTCGGTTTTAAAGTGAACCGATTTCTAAGATTTAAGTAGCAAATGTTAATGCATGTTGGAATTTATTGTTGCAATGTTCAAATCGAGTGTTAGAGATGTTGTGTACAAAATTTCAGGTTCTAAATCCACTCCTAAGTATGAAATCTGTAATTGTGTGTGTGTTTTAGTGTGTGTTCATCAGGACTCATAAGAAAAATGGACATATATGGGTTATTTTTGGTACAATATGACATGTTATAAGTTGATATAGTGTATATAAGTTCACATTTGCAATATTAGACTCAGAAACATGCAAAATTGACCCAAATATTAATTCTGGAAAAATGTTGGAAATTACTAAGTATGAACTCGGATCCGTGTGGACCGAATTCGGACCATCCGAATTCGGGTCCTGTTCAAACCATTTCGGATCATACTCATTTCGGACACTCCCCATTTCGGGTGCATCCCAATTCGGATCTATCCGAGTTCGGACCAACAATGAATTCGGATCCATGACCATTTCGGATACTTCCCCAATTCGGATCCACAACCTAATTCGGACAAATACCCATTTCGGACCCAATTTCGGATCACCCCAAATTCGGACCAAGCCTATTTCGGAGCATCTACAATTCGGACCATCCGAATTCGGATGTGGTCCGAATTCAGAACCCAATTACATTTAAAATTACAGAATACAATTTTTAAGCAATTACTGACATTACATCACTATTACACTTACATTACAGATCATTGTGGTGTTATCAAAACACACATTGATTCAGGATCAAGTCACAAAACCAATCACTGTGAGTAACAGATTGTCATTCGAACATTTATTGTTTTTGCATTCATGTTTATACATTCAATGGCATGTTCACGTTGTTCATATACTTCATTTGGCACTCATGAAATGATTTGTTGTTATGATGCACACTCGTACTTGACATGTAACACACATGTAGCTTGCGTTCATTTGAAAGTGCATCTATTTACATCATGCTTGCACTGCATGATCATTACTTCATAATCTGATGCGACCTGGACTGGGGCTGACAGCAGGCCACTGTCGGGGACTGATCATCCCACTCGTATCCCATCAGGTTCGGCACATCCCCGATCAGCATATTGAACTGCCACCCCATGCTAGCACTGCATGGTTTACTCACACATTGAGGCTTTCACTGCCGTTTTCACATACATGGGGCTTACACTGCCCATGGTTAAGCATTACTTGTAAAGAAATATTTGTTGTTTGCATAATCTGTTATCTCACTAAGCATTTAGCTTACTGTTGACTCACATTGTTTACAGGCAAAGGCAAGAGTGTAGCGGGACCTTCATCTTAAGCAATCAAATTCTTATCTCGATGACCTTAGAAGCTAAGTGGTACATGGACGATGTAGCTTTGGGGCTGGGAATCTGTTACTATTAAAATAATTATGATGATGTAATAGCTAGACTTAAACACTGTAGACATTTACTTTCATTGCTTTAGTGTGGATTTGCTTAATTCTGATTTAAGTACTCAATTTCAATTATTATGATACTCATTGGGTTGTTTGTCGATCCTGGTGATTGCTACAATTATATCATTAATTCATGAGGACGTCTCAGGCAGGTATGTGATGTGTTCACACAACCTGATCAACAAGCTGATGATGAAAGAGAGGAAATGTGTGAAGACCACCCCTTACGGGGCAGTGCTCACCAGTCTAGGTCCCACATCATGCAATACGATATCAATCAAACTAAGATAGAGTAATTATAATGCGGAAAATTAAATTACAGTACAAGCTATTAAGATTTAAGTTTAATACAGATTAAGTTTTTAAATTAAACTTATAAAGGGCACAAGTCTAATCTAATTCATGTCATCATATTATCAAAATAAATCTACCCAGATCACCACAATATCATCATCCAATTAGTACCAAAACGAGATCGTTGAGTAGAGGTCTATGATACTTCTGTCTTGATCGTGTAAGACCTAAGAACTAGGTCCGGCAGGTGACTTTCCTTTGCTTTTTCCTGTAAAATATTAAAGCAACATCTGTAAGCAAAGCTTAGTGAGTTTATAGATTTTCAATATTAACATGCGTGTCAAGCGGAGTTATAAATCTAAGCGTGATAAGTCTTGGCTGCCGCTACAGCCCTCATCATGATTGAGATATAGTGTCTTAAGATCGGATGATGTTCAAACCACACTCACGCTTATATCGTGGGGATCAGCCACATACTGGGCTAGCTACCAGTAGGTCAACATGGCCGAACATCGGAGGTCATTACCAAGTTCATGAGAACTGGTGGAATAGCCGGGTCTAGAACAATAGACCATAAGGGCTAGTCAAGCTGAATAAATCTTATCAAGTCTGATCAATGAAATAAGCATAAGTCTTAAGAGTCATGATAGCAACGAATCATAAAGCAAAGTCTGAAGCGCTAATAAATGCAATATGAAATGATAAACAAATAGCTATCATGATTCACTGGGCAACACCCATCCATGGTGTGCACAGGTCTCAATCCAGCTGATAAATGAATGTCAATTAATGTAACAGTATCAATATATCTCAAACGGATCTTTGCATGTTCAATTTGAATATCTATAACTCACTGTGTTGGGGTCTTGTTCAAACAGATATATGAATCTGCCACCTGAGTTATCTCAGGATTTTGTCTTCCTGTTCTGTCAAATCAAGTCTCTGACCCGCTTTAAATCTTTTAAAATCTTTGTCTAAATGTTCAGAATTTCACTGAACCTGTCCAGAATTATCATATCATATCATATTAATATCATATCATTATTATCATTTCTTTAGTCGTTAAAATCTTTATTTTATCTGATTCTGATAACTTGCTCGAAACAAAAATTCAGTTTCAAATTAAAAGTAACAGATTCGAATATCATAGATTCGAAGAGGGCTCATTCGAATCTAATGATTAGATTCGAAGCTTATACACATTCGAGACAATGAGGTTAGATTCGATACTAGCATGCATATAGATTCGAATTTAAGGCTTAGACTCGATGCATATTTCTAGATTCGAACACATAGATTCGAATCATACATAGTTTCGAATCTAAGTGACTAGATTCGAACCATACACAACTTTCGAATCTATATAGGTATTTTCGAATTTAACACCATTTCGAGTCTGATCTATGCATTTTCGAATCTGATCATAACATCCTCGAATCTGATCATATTTGCAACTCTAAAACATGAATTTCTAAAGCATATTTCACAAATATGATCAATATTAAACCTATACTCGATTATATTATACTTATTCTAGTTAAACTTCATAGAAATAACTTTAGATTTCATAAAATTAATAGATTCGAAAAATACCAAATATATATAAAACGTAAAACTATAAAATCTTACCTCAATTCGTATGAACTCAAGCAGAAATTAGTATATTCGTGTAGTATTCGCCGAGATCTTCCTAACGGTATATTTATCTTGATGATCGGACGGTCGGTTTAGGAGAATTTTAGAGAGAAGTTAGAGAGAGAAACTAGAGAGAGAGTTTTAGAGAGAGAGAGCTAGAGAGAGAGAGTCGAATCTGATCTTTGAGTTTGATTCTCGTTTATATACGTCGTCTAGTTATGTTTGCTAGCTAACTCACTTTCATTTTTGTATATTATATCTCTTTTTATTTAGTTTTCTTTAATAAATAATTAATTAATTCATAAATTAAATATTTATATAATTTAATTAATATTTCATTATTAATTAAATTATAATTCAAATAATTCAACATTATTGCATTATCGGTTCAAAATATTACTGAGTTTACGACTAGATCAAAAATTAGGTTGTTACAGAATGGGCTCCACCACGCACAAACTTCGTCCCCGAAGTTAGCTACGTTCGAACAGACTGGGATAAGTTGCTTTCATTACATCTCTCGATTCCCAAGACTGATGCGAACCTTTGTGGTGTTTCCACTGGACAAGCACCATCTGTATTTCTTTATTCCGAAGCTTTTTGGTCTTCGAATCCAGAATACGTTCTGGCTCTTCAACCACTCTAAGCTTCTCATCTATCTGTAGGTTAACGTGTGGTATCTGTACTTCTCTTTCGTCAGCTAGGCTTTTTCTCAAATGACTAACATGGAATACAGGGTGTATTCCAGCTAAGTCCGCTGGTAGATCAAGACGATAAGATTGATTTCCAATCTTTTCCACAATCTTGAACGGACCAATAAATCTTGGAGCTAGCTTGTTTCTCTTTATGAACCGCACCACATTCTTCATTGGGGATACTTTCAACATCACCCAATCGTTAACCGCAAAGCTTATTGATCTATGCCGGTTATCATAATATGACTTCTGCCTGCTCTGAGCTTCAAGAATATTTCTTCTAACAAGTTGAATCTTTTCGTGAGTCAACTGTAGAAGGGCAGGTCCTGCTATTGGCGATTCACCAGTTTCACGCCAACAGGTAGGAGTTCTGCATTTTCTTCCGTACAAATCTTCAAAAGGGGCCATCTTGATCGTTGAATGATAACTGTTATTGTATGAAAATTCGACCAACGGCAAGTGGTCATCCCAGTTACCACCTAAATCAAGAACGCAGGCACGAAGCATATCTTCAAGTGTTAGGATAGTACGCTCACTCTGGCCATCTGCATTTGAATGATAAGCAGTACTCATAGAAATCCGAGTACCCATCCCTTCTTGTAGTGCTTGCCAGAATCTGGATGTGAAGCGACTATCACGATCAGATACGATAGACTTCGGCACACCGTGACGAGAAATAATTTCAGAGATATACAGCTGCGCCAATCTATCGAGAGAATATGTTTCTTTCATCGGAATAAAATGTGCTGATTTCGTTAATCGGTCAACGACTACCCAAATGGAGTCGTGTTGTCTTTTGGTTTTCGGCAGCTTTGTGATGAAATCCATTGTTATATGCTCCCACTTCCATTCAGGAACTGGCAGTGGTTGCATATCTCCAAAGGGCTTCTGATGTTCTGCCTTAACCATCTGACATATTCTGCAGCTTTCAACACATTTTCCGATATCTCTCTTCATTCCTGGCCACCAGTAGTCAGCTTTCAGATCAAAGTACATCTTTGAGCTGCCAGGATGAACAGATAACTTGGACTGATGAGCTTCGGACAGAAGAGTGCTACGAATAGAACCATATTTAGGAACCCAGATTCGGTTTCCCTGGAGACAGTAAAGTCCCAAATGGTTCAGAGATAGTAATTGTAGCTGCCCTTTAAGATTTTCGGAAGCAATATTCTCTTCTTTCATTGCTTCGGCTTGAGCGACTCGAATATCTTCAATAAGATCAGAAGAAAATATAACTGGAGTTAGGGCATAAAAGCAATTTTCTGGATATACTTTTCTACTCAACGCATCCGCGACAACATTTGCTTTGCCGGGATGGTATAAGATCTCGCAGTCATAATCCTTGATAAGCTCCAAGGATCGACGCTGTTTCATGTTCAGATCTTTCTGAGTAAAAAGGTATTTGAGACTCTTATGATCGGTGTAGAGCTGACACCGAGTCCCATATAGATAATGCCGCCAGATTTTCAGAGCAAAGGTGACGGCAGCCAGCTCAAGATCATGAGTTGGTGCACTTTTCTCGTAATCTTTTAATTGCCTTGAAGCGTAGGCAATTACTTTTCCCCTTTGCATAAGAACACATCCTAAGCCAGTACCAGAAGCGTCGCTGTAAACAACGAAATCGTCATTACCTTCTGGCAAGGCTAGGATCGGCGCTTGAATCAACTTTTGCTTCAGAATATCAAATGCCTCTTGCTGTTTATCAGTCCAAACGAAAGGAGTATTCTTTCGTGTTAGCGTTGTAAGTGGCACAGCAATCTTTGAGAAGTCCTTTATGAATCGCCGATAATAACCGGCCAATCCAAGGAAACTTCTTATCTCTGAGGCATTGCGAGGTGTTTGCCACTTCTGAACCTCCTCGACTTTCGAAGGATCAACGGAAATTCCTTCGCCAGAAACAACATGGCCAAGGAACTGGATCTATAAAAATCAAGATAGAAATTCAAATTCTGAGGTGAAAAATAGTTAAGGAAACAGCTCAAGACTTATATAATAGAAATTATACCTGTCTGATCCAGAATTCGCATTTAGAGAATTTTGCATAGAGTCTTTCTTTTCTTAATAACTCTAGCAATTGCCGCAGATGAACAGAATGATCAGCCTCCGTTTTGGAGTAAATCAGAATATCGTCTATGAATACGATAACTGATTTATCCAGCATTGGTCTGCACACACGGTTCATGAGATCCATGAATGCCGCTGGTGCATTTGTCAAGCCGAACGGCATCACGAGAAATTCGTAATGACCGTATCTTGTACGGAAGGCTGTCTTTGGAACATCTTCACCTCTTACTTTCAGTTGGTGGTACCCAGAACGGAGATCTATCTTTGAGAAATAACTGGCTCCTTGCAGTTGATCAAACAGATCATCAATCCTGGGCAGAGGATATTTATTCTTTATTGTAACTTTGTTCAACTCGCGGTAGTCGATGCACATACGGAAAGTTCCGTCCTTCTTTTTAACAAATAAAACTGGTGCACCCCACGGAGAAGAACTCGGTCGGATAAACCCCTTCTCCAACAGTTCTTGCAGTTGCTTCAACATTTCCTGCATTTCTGCAGGTGCAAGTCTGTATGGAGCTTTTGCGATAGGAGCCGCACCAGGAACCAAGTCAATACTGAACTCGACTTGTCGTTCCGGTGGCACTCCAGAAATGTCGTCAGGAAAGACGTCCGGGAACTCGCAGACTATCGGGATATCAGACTGAGATTTCTTTTCAGGGTTGGTTTCGGATAAAGCATAGCACAAATAAGATTCGCGACCTTTAGATAGATACTTATGTGCTTTTTCAATGGAAATGAAGCAGTGATCACCTTTTCGCTTTTCGCCTTTAATCTCTAACACTCGGCCGTCTGTAGTCTTGATTCGGATGATTCGGCGGTTGCAGACAATAGTAGCTTCATTTTTCGTTAGCCAATCCATGCCGATAATAACGTCGAACTCTTTTAATGGAATCGGGATGAGATCGAGATTGAATACAATGTTACCGATGAGTAGAGTGCAGTTTCGATAAACGGAATCAGCCATAACAAAGTTGTTACTGGCTGTCTCAATGTCTAGAATCACAGGGAGTTTTGATGGAGCTTTATGTAGTCTTGATGCAAAAGAAGTCGATATAAAAGAACGACTTGCGCCAGAATCAAATAGTATACGTGCCGGAATCGAATTAAGTAAAAACATACCCGTAACTACATCAGGCGTTTCTTTGGCTTCCTCGGCAGTGATTTGGAAAGCTCGTGTCCGGGCAGTTGGCGTTGCAGCAGAACTTTTTCCCGAAGAACCTCCCGCAGATGATTGAGACTGATATCGTGGCCCGCTTCTACACTGATACATAAAGTGTCCTCGTTTCCCGCACTTTGCACATCCACGTCCCTGCTGTGGACATTCCTCGCTGCTATGACCTATCATGTTGCATGAGAAGCAAGTGACATCTTCTGGATTGCACAACCCCATGTGTGACTTTCTGCATCGCCTGCAGAATCGTGGTTCGTTCGTGAGGGAATACGCTTGGGCTTTCGGTTGTGAATTATGCTGATAGGATTGCTGAGTCTGAGATTTATTTGGCTTAAAGAATCTGCCAAATCGTTGTTTCTTTGGAGGAGACGGGTTCATCGGATTGGTAGACGGAGCGTATAGCTGATCGCCGTATTCTAGATATCCTCTCTCGATTTGTCTTGCAGCTTCAACCATTTCCAAGTAACTCTTATATTTAATTGCGCTCATTGGATGTCTGTATCTAGGATTGAGTCCTACTCGGAACCTATTCATTTTCCTTTCTTCAGTAGCAACCTGGTATGAAGAGTAACCACATAGACGTGAAAACTCGTGCTCGTATTCATCGACTGTCTTTGTTCCCTGAGTCAACTGCATCAGTTGTACTTCCATTTTATCTCGCTGGTCGACCGGGCAGTACTTGGCATTAAACATTTCGAGGAATTGTTCCCATTCTATAGTCTGAATCACCTCCTCACCGTATATGCTTCTCTGTGTCTTCCACCATGCACGAGCAGCTCCAATAAACAACGCAGATGCGTAGCTCACTTTCTTAGAATCTAAACAGTCAGAGATTCTAAATATTTCTTCCGTATGACTGATCCAATCCATCGCCTGAATCGGATCAACTGTACCCTCGAAATTCAGGGCACCGCTTGCTTTGAAATCCTTAAACTTACAGCCTTTAGGCTGCTCGATTTGGGTTTCAGGGGTAGAGTTATCAGAATCAGATTCTTCATTCTGAACTTGCTTATCTTTTCGTTTATTTTTCTTATCATTACGTCTTTTAGCTTCGGCCTCATCTCTGGCCTGAAACTGTTCTTGCATAATCTTATTCTGTTGTTCTGAGTGTTGTGCTAGTAATTGTTGCATCATCTCAAACATTTGTTGTGGGGTCATGTTGTTTGGTGTGTCACCTGATCCTGATCCTGACATCTTAGCTGAAAATTAAAATCAATTACTATCAGTTTATAGACTTAGATCTATGTACCCTTTTCCCATCCTAACAGTCTGTACATCCTATCTCAGTTCAATCCACCTAAATGATTGATACACATGTATTGCTTCAGTTTGAGATCAAGTATACTTACGTAATACTTGATTCGCTCAAACTAGTGCTCTGATACCATCCTGTGAAGACCACCCCTTACGGGGCAGTGCTCACCAGTCTAGGTCCCACATCATGCAATACGATATCAATCAAACTAAGATAGAGTAATTATAATGCGGAAAATTAAATTACAGTACAAGCTATTAAGATTTAAGTTTAATACAGATTAAGTTTTTAAATTAAACTTATAAAGGGCACAAGTCTAATCTAATTCATGTCATCATATTATCAAAATAAATCTACCCAGATCACCACAATATCATCATCCAATTAGTACCAAAATGAGATCGTTGAGTAGAGGTCTATGATACTTCTGTCTTGATCGTGTAAGACCTAAGAACTAGGTCCGGCAGGTGACTTTCCTTTGCTTTTTCCTGTAAAATATTAAAGCAACATCTGTAAGCAAAGCTTAGTGAGTTTATAGATTTTCAATATTAACATGCGTGTCAAGCGGAGTTATAAATCTAAGCGTGATAAGTCTTGGCTGCCGCTACAGCCCTCATCATGATTGAGATATAGTATCTTAAGATCGGATGATGTTCAAACCACACTCACGCTTATATCGTGGGGATCAGCCACATACTGGGCTAGCTACCAGTAGGTCAACATGGCCGAACATCGGAGGTCATTACCAAGTTCATGAGAACTGGTGGAATAGCCGGGTCTAGAACAATAGACCATAAGGGCTAGTCAAGCTGAATAAATCTTATCAAGTCTGATCAATGAAATAAGCATAAGTCTTAAGAGTCATGATAGCAACGAATCATAAAGCAAAGTCTGAAGCGCTAATAAATGCAATATGAAATGATAAACAAATAGCTATCATGATTCACTGGGCAACACCCATCCATGGTGTGCACAGGTCTCAATCCAGCTGATAAATGAATGTCAATTAATGTAACAGTATCAATATATCTCAAACGGATCTTTGCATGTTCAATTTGAATATCTATAACTCACTGTGTTGGGGTCTTGTTCAAACAGATATATGAATCTGCCACCTGAGTTATCTCAGGATTTTGTCTTCCTGTTCTGTCAAATCAAGTCTCTGACCCGCTTTAAATCTTTTAAAATCTTTGTCTAAATGTTCAGAATTTCACTGAACCTGTCCAGAATTATCATATCATATCATATTAATATCATATCATTATTATCATTTCTTTAGTCGTTAAAATCTTTATTTTATCTGATTCTGATAACTTGCTCGAAACAAAAATTCAGTTTCAAATTAAAAGTAACAGATTCGAATATCATAGATTCGAAGAGGGCTCATTCGAATCTAATGATTAGATTCGAAGCTTATACACATTCGAGACAATGAGGTTAGATTCGATACTAGCATGCATATAGATTCGAATTTAAGGCTTAGACTCGATGCATATTTCTAGATTCGAACACATAGATTCGAATCATACATAGTCTCGAATCTAAGTGACTAGATTCGAACCATACACAACTTTCGAATCTATATAGGTATTTTCGAATTTAACACCATTTCGAGTCTGATCTATGCATTTTCGAATCTGATCATAACATCCTCGAATCTGATCATATTTGCAACTCTAAAACATGAATTTCTAAAGCATATTTCACAAATATGATCAATATTAAACCTATACTCGATTATATTATACTTATTCTAGTTAAACTTCATAGAAATAACTTTAGATTTCATAAAATTAATAGATTCGAAAAATACCAAATATATATATAAAACGTAAAACTATAAAATCTTACCTCAATTCGTATGAACTCAAGCAGAAATTAGTATATTCGTGTAGTATTCGCCGAGATCTTCCTAACGGTATATTTATCTCAATGATCGGACGGTCGGTTTAGGAGAATTCTTAGAGAGAAGTTAGAGAGAGAAACTAGAGAGAGAGTTTAGAGAGAGAGAGCTAGAGAGAGAGAGTCGAATCTGATCTTTGAGTTTGATTCTCGTTTATATACGTCGTCTAGTTATGTTTGCTAGCTAACTCACTTTCATTTTTGTATATTATATCTCTTTTTATTTAGTTTTCTTTAATAAATAATTAATTAATTCATAAATTAAATATTTATATAATTTAATTAATATTTCATTATTAATTAAATTATAATTCAAATAATTCAACATTATTGCATTATCGGTTCAAAATATTACTGAGTTTACGACTAGATCAAAAATTAGGTTGTTACAAAATGTCTGATGAGGAAGACAGTGCAGACCTTGCTGAACTTGATGATAAGCAAATGATTGCAATGCTTGTCAAAAGGTTCAACAAGAAAAGGTTTCGAAGAAATATGCTGCAGGGGAACTCAAATGCTGTCACAAAGAAGGAATTTGACAAATCTAAGGCTGAGTGCTTCAAATGTGACAAAACTGGCCATATAGCTGCTAACTGTGTGTCAAAAGCTGTTGGACAGTCTTCCAAACCATACAAGACTAACAGGGACGATGGCTACAGGGTTAAGTACCTTATGGCCATGGCTAAGCTGAAAAAGTTGGAAAACTCAGTGGCTTCCAACAAACAAAAGGGACTCATGACTGAGACATGTGACTGGGAGGAGTCTGATTCATCCTCAGATGAAGAAGACAACAACTGTCTAATGGCCAACACTGATGTCCCATCAACCAGCAACTTCAAACAGTACTTGGCTGAAGCTGAAGCCTTCAGCAGCTTAGAGAACTGGAACCCCACAATGATGTACAAGGTACAAAATTTTATGGCTTACAGTTCTGAAGAGAAAGTAAAAAAGTTTGAATATATGCTTGTTGATTTAAAAGCCGCTGTTGAGAATCACAATGTTTTACTATCTGAAATCTCTAAGGTTAACACTGAACTTGACACAAAATCCAGTAAACTGGACAGCTTCCATAAGTTGGAAACTGAGCTTGATGAATTAAAACACATCAACTCCATTTTACTGCAAGAAAATAGAGAGACAGATGTAAAACATGCAAAGCTTCAAAAGATAGTTGACTCTTGGTGTCAATCTGCACAAAAAGTCAACCATTGCATCAGTCAACAGATCCCTGCACAAATCCAAGCCTATCTTGGAGGGGATCTTGACAAAGCAGCTTCTATTGTTGAGATTAATAATCTGAAAGATGACTTATCCACTCTTGGTGAGCTTCCCAGCACTTTCATCCAGAAAGTTAATGGAAAGCTAGTCTCAACAAACAGGTTTGTCAGGCCTCAAAATACTGACAGCTTGTGTGAAAAAGCCCCAAAAGCTGATGATGGAATGTGTTCTCCATCTAATCAGCCTGCTAAGTACTCTGCTGATTCACACAAGCAAAAGAAAGGAAAACATGCTCAAACTGCAGCAGTGGACACTAAACCTGTTGACAAAACAGGCTCTGGATTTAAAGCTGATGGTAAGAGACATGTTAATCCGTTTGATGCTAAACATTTTGAAAATAGGTTTTCAAAAGGTAAGCAGCCTGCTTTCAACAAGGGTAAGTCTCATGTTGAAAGCAAATCTGCTGTGGTTTCACATAAGTTTTCAAATCATAGTGGAAAACTGGTTATAAATGAAAATAAGTCTTTCAAAACCAGAAACAGTGATTATGTTGATAGGCAGCATCAATCACAACTCAGTAAAGGCAAAGACAAAGCAATTGCTCAAACCTGAGAAATCTGGGAATAAGTTTCCCAAACCTGTGGAAGGTCAAAAACCAATCAAGCTTCCTGTATTTGACATCTGTCCTCTCAAAAAGAGGAAAGAAGAAACAGGCAAAGCTGTTGCTATTGTGCCTTCCACCCAAGCTGTTGATTTATCAAAAAAAGAGTAATAAGTTTGCTAAACCTGCTGATAAAATCAACAGAAATAATTCAGAATGTGTTTCTGAAAGTTCTTCTTCCAAAAAGGCTAAAAAGAGAAAATGCTATAAATGTGGGAAGAAGACACACATGGCCAAAGACTGTCTTGAAACCGAGGACATGAGGCCTGTTGACTTAGCTAGTTCCATCATTGCTAAAACAAGCAGTGTTGGAAGTAACTTAGTCAATGAGGGTGGTATCCAAACCGATACCATTCAAATAGGAAATATTAGTGTGGACATCACTAGCCCATCAACAAATGTTGATGAAGTAGGAGAACGCATCCCTATGATGAGTTCCCCTAAAAGTAACTAATGTCTTCCTATGACACTCTGCTGGACAAACAACTATCCCAGGTTTGGTACTTGGATAGTGGCTGCTCAGGACACATGACAGGTTGCAAGGTCCTGCTGAGTGATCTCAGGCCTGAAATAGGGCCAAAAGTCACCTTTGGTGACAATGTACAGGGATCCACTGAGGGATATGGAACTCTTAAAGCTGGTGCTGCAGTGTTCAAAATGGTGGCCTATGTGGTTGGGCTAAAACATAACCTTGTTAGCATAAGTCAACTGTGTGATGCTGGCTACAAGGTTAACTTTGATGAGCACCTGGGTTACATATTGGATCCCCAAGGCAAAGTTGTGTTGTGTGCTCAACGGAAGAAAGGTGTATATGTTGTGGACATGAAATCTGCTGATCCCACAACTGAAACCTGCTTTCTCACAAGAACCAATGCAGACCTGAACTGGTTATGGCACAAAAGGCTGCCACACCTGAACTTCAAGAATATCAACAAACTCTGTAAGAAAGAGTTGGTAACAGGTTTGCCTTCTATGACCTTTGTTAAGGATAGACTCTGCACAGCTTGTGAGAAAGTCAAGCAGAGAAAATCATCTTTTAAATTCAAGCATAATTTTTCTATTGATACTCCTCTCTTCTTAATCCACATGGACTTGTTTGGACCAGTCAATGTCCCAAGTCTAGGAGGAAGAAGATACACTCTAGTAATGGTTGATGAGTTCTCCAGGTTTACATGGGTAATATTCCTGAAGAGCAAAGGCGAGGCTGCTAGAGAAATCATTGGATTTATCAAAAAGATGGAAATGCTAAACTCTGCTCAAGTGAAGCAGCTTAGAAGTGATCATGGTACTGAATTCAAAAACAGTACTCTTGAGGACTTCTGTGAGGAAAGAAGGATCACACAGAACTTTTCAGCAGTAAGAACTCCACAACAAAATGGAGTTGCTGAAAGGAGAAACAAAACCCTCATTGAAGCTGCTAGAACCATGTTGTGTGCATCTGGTTTACCTTCATTATTCTAGGCTGAAGCTGTCAACACTGCTTGCTTCACCCAAAACAGATCCTTAGTGGTGAAAAGGTTCAACAAGACTCCCTATGAGCTGCTCAAAGGGAGGAGGCCAAACATTAGCTACTTCCATGTGTTTGGATGTCCCTGCTTCATTCTGAATCAAAGGGACCAACTGGTAAAGTTTGAACCTAAAGCTGATGAAGGTGTGCTTGTTGGATAATCTGCTATCTCTAAAGCCTACAGAGTATACAACAACAAGAGAAAGGTGATAGATGAATCTATCAATGTCACCTAGAGTCCAGGAGTGCCTCTACCAAAGCTGTTCCTGAATCAGTTTCAGGAAAATTAAGCTTTAATGATCTCATGCATTCTAACAGTGAAGAGAAGGACTCAAAAGCTTGCTAACCATAATGGGCATGATGATGATTATGTTGATACACCCTTTGTGAATAAGTGTACTGACTTATTTAGAACTTCTTGTCCTGAACCAATCAATGCTGATTTTCCTGGATCCTCTGCTGATGTGTTCAACAATGGAGAGTCATGCTCAACAAGTGAACAAGCTCAAGATATCAGTGTGTCTGAAAATCTTGAGAGCTGTTCAACAGGACCTGTTGAAGTTGCAAACAACTCAGGAGAATCCTCATTGAAGAATGATCCTAAGTGGATCAGGTGCCACCCCAATGATCAAATAATTGGTGACATCAACAAAGGGGTGCAAACAAGATGGGACAGCTTAGGGAACTTTTGTATGTTCTCTAGCTTTGTGTCCCTAATGGAGCCAAAGAAAGTGGATGAAGCACTTAAAGATGCCAATTGGATCACTGCCATGCAAAAGGAACTCAATCAGTTTGAGAGAAACAAGGTATGGAAGCTGGTTCCTGCCCCTAATGGTAAAACTATAATTGGCACCAAATGGGTTTACAGGAACAAGATGGATGAGCAAGGTCATGTCATTAGAAATAAGGCAAGACTTGTTGCTCAGGGCTATAGACAGGAGGAAGGCATTGACTACGATGAAACATTTGCTCCTGTGGCCAGGCTAGAGGCAATTCATTTGTTTCTAGCCTACGCTGCTCATAAGAGCATGAAGATATTTCAAAATGGATGTGAACAGTGCATTTTTGAATGGGAAGCTGCAAGAGGAAGTTTATGTCAAGTAGCCTCCAGGTTTTGAAAATGAACATCATCCAGGTTTTGTCTATAAGTTGGACAAAGCCCTCTATGGTCTAAAATAAGCCCCTAGAGCCTGGTATGACACTCTTACTGATTTCCTTATGAGCAATGGGTATTCCAGAGGTAAATGGATACCACACTATTCATAAAGAAGGTGAAGTATGATATTATGCTTGTTCAAACTTATGTGGATGAGATAATATTTGGTTTTACTAATGAGAAATTATGCAAGAATTTTTCATTACTCATGAAATTCAAATATGAAATGAGTATGATGGGAGAACTTACTTTCTTTTTAGGATTACATGTTAAACAAACCTCAAATGGAATTTTTATAAATCAGAGAAAGTATACTTTAGATCTATTGAAAAAGTTTAAATTTGATCAATGTTCTCCTATTAAAACCCCAATGGAAACCAATGTAAAATTGGATGCAGATGCCAGTGGCAAAGCTGTTTCAGTAACAGCTTACAGAGGCACGATTGGGAGCTTGCTGTATTTAACTGCTAGTAGACCTGATATTATGTTTGCTACTTGTCTATGTGCTAGGTTCCAAGCTGATCCAAAAGAATCACATCTAGCTGCTGTGAAAAGAATCTTCAGATACCCTAAGGGTACACCAGTTTTGGGTCTTTGGTATCCTAAAGACTCAAGCCTTGAACTAACAGGTTATTCAGATTCTGATTTTGCAGGCTGCAGGCTAGACAGGAAAAGCACAACAGGTGGATGTCAACTCCTTGGTGGTAAGTGGATAAGTTGGTGTAGCAAGAAGCAGAACTCATTTTCTACTTCTACTGCTGAAGCTGAATACATTGCTGCTGGAAGCTGCTGTGGGCAGATTCTGTGGATGCAGCATCAGCTTGAAGACTATGGACTTGTATATAGGAAAACTTCTATTCTGTGTGACAATACAAGTGCCATAGCTATCTCCAACAATCCAGTGTTTCACTCCAGAACAAAGCATATAGAGGTCAGACATCACTTCATCAGGGATCACATTCAGAAAGGTAATGTGGAGGTAAGTTTTATTTCCACAGATGAACAGCTTGCAGACATTTTCACCAAACCTCTTGATGAAAACATATTTAATTATCTGGTAAGCAAGTTGGGGATGTTAAACAAAAGTGACTAAGTGTCTAAAATGTTCTAAGTCATTATATGTCTCACACTGCTCAAGTTTCGCAGCACAGCTTAGACTAAACAGGCTATGCATGTTCTATACTTAGTCGTTTTCTGCAAAACTTGAACAGCTTGAGCGTATAACAGGTTTGACAATAACAATGTGTATGTCAAGCCTGATCTGATGATCAAACCTCCACCCTGCTCACTCTTTCAATCTGTCATACAAGACATTGTCTTGTAACCTGATCAGCTATTGAACACAACCTGTTCTTACATAGCTGAACAGGTTGAAGGAACAGCCTGAAGAGTGAACAGCCTGTGATGACCCTGCTCATCACAGGTTTGACCATCAGCTTAGACCATCAGTTTTAAATACCTTTCTTCACAATTAAGTTACTTAATTTCTGTTTGTATTTAACTTAATTACTGCGGATAATGTGTGTTTACGTGTGTTAGTGAATAAAAAGGGCTCAAGTGGTCTGACAAACGGTCTGACATGGACAACCGTTCCATTTTCCGTTAACGACCATTTTAAATCAACCGCCCAAATGTTTCTCTCTCATACCCACTCACATTCAAATCCTATAAATACCCCTACTGTTTCATCTTCGTCTTCCTCACTACTTCCATAACTTCCTAAGAACCCTAAAACTTCGACTAAGTATCCTGTGCTTCTACCACTCTCACTACTTCCCACATGGCTCACCGCAACAACCCCTTTCTGCTAGTATTTGTTGATGCTGATGTTCAAAAACATCCATCTGTAACCACAATGCTAACCCTGAAACCTACCAACTACCTTGCAAATCCAACCATCCCCAAAAACTATGTGGGGAAAGGCTACGATGAAATGGTGGAGTTTTTGAAAGTTCATTCTTTGAACAATGCCATGACTGCCACTCCTGGTGTCCTGTACCAGGAGATGGTGTATGGGTTCTGGTACACCTGTGCCTACAAACCAGATACCAAAGTCATCAAGGGCACCATACTCAATGGGACTCAGACCATTGCGATCACCACTCGTCTGATCAGGGAAGCTCTTCGTCTCCCTGTGGCTGAACATATGATCAGCCTCAGGCTGAAGATGAACAGATGAAGAATCTGCTGCACTTCTGTGGTGTAGCAGAACCAAAGGTTAGGAAGGATTTGTCTCCAACCTACAGTTTTCTATTTGCCTCGGTGGTGATGTGCTTCAGCAGTAAGGTTGGTTCCTTTGACCAACTAAGCCGTGATGAGATTCCTATAGTCCTACAGCTTGTGGATGAGACTACAATCAACATGGCCAGATGGATTTTCATTAATTTGAGGAATCTGGTGCAGCAGGAGACACGTCCAGCTGCTGTTCGTTATTCCAGATTTCTGAGCCTCATCTTCAAGCACGTTTGTGGTGAGCATCTACTCTCAGCCTTTACTTCGTACTGCTGCATTTCCTGTTATAGGAAATAGAGTTTTATACACTTCGGTTCTCCCAAATGAGCCTCCTCTATCAACTCCAATGAGAAGGCTGCTAGGATTGGTGGAAGGACCCTCTGCTGTGAGGGTGGATCCAGAAGTTGCTCCCCAAGGAAAATCCAAAGCCAGGGTCAAATTTGTTAAAAGGACCCTGGAAACGACTGAAGCTGGGCCTGTCCACAAGAAGGCCAAAACAGTCAAGTCTAAGTCTGCACCCTCAGCTTCTGTGGCTGAGGGGGAGCAGGCTTCTCACCCTGGTTCATTTGTTGAACCTGAAGCCTCTGTGGCTGGTGCCTCTGTGGCACCTGAGACTATGGAACATGCCAACCCACCTGTTTCTGACCCAGTCTCCAAAGCAGTCCAATCTGAACCTCTCATCACCTCTCCACAATCACCCACCTCATCTCTCAGATCCTACCAAAGAAAATCCCTTGCCAAAAAGAAACCCACAGCCAAAACAGCCCAAACCAGCCCCTCTGTTCCCTCTCAACAGGGTTCAGTTGAAAAAGAAGCACACCCTGCTGCCTCTCCTATTTTGGGAGAAGGTTCAATACAATTGGAGCATGCTTCACTCCAACCTGTGTCTACCCCAAGTCAGCCTAGACCCTCTGGTTCCTCCCAACAGGAGCCAGTTGTACATATGGTGACCGTCACATCAACTCTTCCAGCCTCCCAACAGGCTGAGAATATTGAAAGACAAGAGTTCTCTCCACTCCATACTGAGTCCACACTGTCCCCACTTTATACTTCTTTACACCCTGAGTCTGCACGAGGTGCCCACATTGCTGGATTACACCAACCAGTAGCTCAACCTCAAATTTCTGTTCCTCATGATGCAGCTGTTCTACACCAAACAGCTGCTGAAGGACCAACCACCCAAGCTGATGAACCTCAGGGAACAGAACATCCCTTTGGTAAGGCTGATCCTGTTATGCAAACTCCATCAGCAGGTTTCACCACTGCTGATGTTGAAATGCACATCCCATCTCCCAATGATGAGGTACCTTTAAACCAAGGTGCTACAGAGGGAACTACCCCTGGCCTTAATGAAGGTGCTGCAAAACAAGCAGCATCTGAAAGGCTACCAACATCTACCCCCTCTCCTGATGATGCAGCTACAGCCGCTGCTGAAGGACCTATCGATCCCTCCAAGCTGGGCCACATTACTTTTGCACAGGCTATGGAGCTTCTCTCAAAAGTACCTTCTCCTTCGCCATCACATGCCCATACACCAGCCTCATCCTCATCATCACCATCTACTCAGTCCAAACAGTCTACCCACACACCTCCATCCTCTAAAGATCTGCCTTTGAAGGATCAGCTTTCCTTGCTGACCAACAAAGTTGGCTCTTTAGAAACTTCAATGTCTTCTCTACCCTCTCTCATTTCAGACTCTATGTCTGAACAGCTTAAAGGGTTCTTTGATGTGTTCAAGAACTCCTTTCCATTCACTCCTCAAACTAACACCTCCTCACAGCTTCTTGCACTCACTGCACAGCTGCAAAATGTCTCCACTTCCCTCTCCTCAATTCTTTCACACCAACAGGACTCTGTGTCCTCTATGACAGCCATATCTCAACAGCTGTCCTCTCTCCTCACTACTTGCAATTCTACCCTTCCTAATACACTGGCCAGCCTAAACACTCTAATAGTTTCTCTCTCAAATTCTGTGTCAGCAAACCTTGCTGATGTGCAGGACTCTCTTGAGTTACATCTTGCACAGCTTCAAAGTCTGTTATTCACAGCTTCTGATAGGGAAAATATTCTCAAGCTGACCTCTCTTGCTAATTCCCAATCTTCTTCTCTTCAAACCTGTCTTTCCCAAATTGCAGAGGTGAACGACTACCTAGCTTTCTTAGTGCATAGCCTGGTTGGTCCCAAACCTACTGCCAAAACTGCTGCCAAGCCTGCTGAATTTGTTTCTTCAAGCAGACCAGTTGTTGAAGGTGCTGGTTCATCTCCTTCAAAGGGGGAGAAGTTGTCTGCCTCTAAGACTAAGTCTAAGGGGGAGAAAACTTCTTCTCCTAAGGAGAAATCAGCATCTACTGGTCAAACAGCAGGTGCATCTGGAACAGGTACTGGTCCAGCTGAGGGTGCCTCTCATCAACCTGAAGCTGCTCAGCCTACTCAGGCTGAATCTCCAAACCCTGCACAATCTAAGAGGGAAGAATTCATTCCTGGGGACAGGCCAAGCAGCAGAAGGAGGCATCTCATTCTGGAGGAAGAAGAATAAGAAGAGGAAGACATTCCTGAAGCTATTACCACTACAATAGCTAAAGGAAAATAAAAAGAAGTGGTTGATCCTGACCACCAGAAAGCAGCAGAGCTAAAATTTGACAAAGCCAGGGCTAAAGAAATGGGCGTTCCAATTGAAAAATACTATGAGCTCAGAGATGAACAGCTCAAAGCCCTATAAATACTGAGAAAAGAAGAAGCCTCTGCCAAAGCCGGCATATCTCTTGCATTCAAAGAGGCAAGCAAAACCAAAATGCCTTCTTTGGATGTGCAGTGAAAACTGCTTGAAGCTGCTAGAGAATCAGCTAATGGAAAGGAAGGTGAACAGGAAAAGGGTGCTCTGGTCTCTGTGACCAAACCAAAGCAAGCATACTCTGCAAGGGCCCAGTTCCACTTTGACAACTTGGCAAGGAAAAAGTTTCATGATGTTGCTGATAGAAGACTAGCCAAGGAAGCAATCGTCAAAGCTGTCCCCACATCAAGAAAAGGCAAACAGTAAAAACTGCAAATAACCAAAATGGGTGCAACAGGCCCAGAATTGGAAACTTATGACTACACTGATGTTGCACAGATGGGGTACAGGGAATGGGTTGAGCTAGCAGTTGCCCTGAGCCAGTCTAAGTCTGAAACGACTAAGACTATCAGGGCATATGTTAAGAAGCTGATGGAGAGAGTGAAAGATCTTGGCCTGATCTCAAAAGAATTAAGTGAGGGTGTCTCTGTGACTTACCCCAAGATAAAGGCCAGGAGGACTAAAAAGGATTCTGAGCTGGAGGAACTCCTCATCTTGATTGAACAAGGAGATTATGCTGTTGAAATCAAAGGAGTTGACTACAGCCTGCCTAGAGGAGTAGAGTTTGAAGAAGGCAAAATAGTTGAAGAACCTGAGTTGGGGGAATTTTTTGTAGATCCCCTAACACAGAAGAAGTGCTTTCAGAGAGCATCAGATCTATACAATGTGAATCTGAGACATCTTGCAGCCTTCAGACTTGCAACTTCCTTCAGGCAATCCAGCAAGTGGAGAGCAGCCGTCTGGGACCAGCTCAGAGGCTTTTATGAGAGAGGTGAACTTCAAGATCCCAAATTTATGATTCTCAGAGTTGAAATTCAAGATCTGGAGGAAACAAGGGATGAACTTGAAAAAATGTTTGAAGAAGGACTGCCACCACTGCAGTGAAGTCCACGTACTATTGGAGTAGGTGAAGAATGGAAGCTGTCCATCTGTTGGACAGGCTTGCCATTATCTGCTCCCAACATCAACAGTCCAAATTGTTGAACTCTTTTGTACATTAGTTGTACTTTGTTACATCTGTTGTAACTTTTCTTATTTACATTAGTTGTAATATACATTAGTACATTAGTTGTACTTCTGTAAAAACATGTGTTGTGTATGTAATCAAAATCAATATATATATAAACTGATCTTTTACTTTACTTAAGTGTTGTAATTTCATTTCAGCAAAATGTATTGTAAAATGTATAGTGATTATTGATTAAATCAGCTCAGACTGATTATTGCAAATAGGGGGAGATTGTTAGGCACAAAAAGGCCTCAGTCAAACCTGTTATACCTCTAAGGGGGAGATTTCTTAATCAAACCTGGTGATGCACTTGAAGGTATAATCTAAGGCCTGTTTATGCCTTATTGAAACCTGAAATTTGATTTGCAATATCAGCCCAAAGCTGTTTACCATGTTGCATTCGTTGCAACAAAGACAGTTTGTCCAAGCTGTTGTGCCTGCTGAACAGGCTGGACATAAACTGTCTACGCTGCTCTATTCTGTTGAGCAGCTTGGACAGTTTACAAGTGTTCAGTTCTTTGTGAACAGAACCTGTTCTTTGTGAATAGGTTAAACACTTTATGGAATATGTTTTCAAGTCCTCATGTATTGTTTTTTGCTACAAGATCAGTTTACAAGTCGAAGACAAAGTGGAAAACAGAACTGCACAGCCTGCCCACGCTGTTCTGTTACATGTAGACAAACGGATATCTGAAGGGTGACATGCCTTTTTTTATATCAAAATGGCATTAGCAAAAGAAGAAAGATGCAAAGTTGACATTCCTCTTTTGGTTAAAGCCTTATGCAACAGTGACAAAAAGGAAAAGACAAAGATTCTGCCATGTGAAGACAAATATGCTGTATCAGAACGTGCAGAAAGGTGTCTTGTCTTTTTGGAAAGACTTTCCACTATCTCATTTGTCCAATGAAGAAGCTTCACTGAGATTCTCCTTTTGAGTATAAAAGGAAGCTTCTAAGGATTGTGAGAAATCAAGAGTGTGAAATCAGAACGTGCATTGAAGTGTGTTATTCCATGCATGCAAGTCTGCTAAAATAAAACAGTAGAGTGTGTCAAAGCTGTTTTTGCTTAAGTTGTCCATCTGAGTCTTGTGAAAACAGTGAGTGCTTCTAAGTGAGTGTATTCATTGTATCTAGTCTGAGTGAGTCTTAGATTAGTTAACCAACTGTTGTATCTGTCATCTCAGCTTGAACCTTTCCGCATTCAAGCTTGTTTGTAATTAACACTTGTTAATAAGATACACAAACATTGAGAAAAAGATTGTTAAGTTTTTTAAATAGCTGTATTCACCCCCCCCTCTACAGCTTAGAACTATACACTTGGGAAACCTTTTGGGACCTACAGTGAGGCTGTACCGCATAGATCATGCTCCCATAGAGACCCAAGAACTGGGTTCTCTAAACCAAGGAGTTATAGGACGAACGGAACTTCAGCAAGGGGCTGAAGTTCAGGGAAGCGTTCAAGTGACTGAGGGAGAAGCAGGTGATGTAAGGGGAGGTGAGGGAGAAGAGAGTAGTTCTGAATCCTATCAATCAATCAACAATCAATACAATTAATCAAGAACAGAATTTAGAATACTAACCAAATGTTTGGATTGATTACAAAATCGATTACAAAGGAGAATAAGAACTGTAGCCCTAGATCACTGAAATTCCGTGCGTATACAAAATGCTAATTGTCAGATCTGTCACCTCCTATTACAAAGTCAACTATGTATTTATACTATTTACAACTATGAACAAATTACAAAATAAACCCTAGACTTTAATTTTTATCAACAAAAGCTATTCCAACAATCTCCCCCTTTGATAAAATAAGTAAAGTCTTTATCTTGAAAGCCCCAGCTTCATCTCAAAATTTCTCACACTTTTTCTGTTTTCTAGTCTCCACTTTATCTTTGAAATAACTTCAACAATGAGCTTCTTGTCATTTGCACTGAGTGCTCCTCTTTTAGTTTTTCTTTTCTGATCAGCAGCTAGCTTTCCTTTAAGCCCACTCATAACTTTCTGTAGAGTTCCATCACAAAAATTATTCAATTCAATGGTCCTCATAGCTCTCAACTTTCGATTTTTGTCTTTGTACATGACTACTGGACGCTTGATCATAATGACTTGAAATTCTTTCAGTTCCCCGGCAAATTTGATTTCTCTGTTTGGTGGAGTCACATTTATCTTTCTCATGCCCCTTTCAACACCAATTTGAAGATGTTGGATTGACATAAGAACGAGCTTTATATGCATGAAATGAAACAACGTCTTCAAATCAAATCTGCAAAGCTCAATTCTTTTGTTTCTACATAATTCATCAAACAAATCTTCAATGTCCACCAAATTCATCCAAAACATATCAGGTTCTGTAAACTTATATGTATTCCCATCCGATCTTGTAACAGTGAATGTAGGATAAAAGATTTTAACAAATCTATCATTTTCAATCTTTATTAGATCCACTATCGGAAACTCACTTCTAACTTTGTCTACACTCTGAGCCTTGTTTTGAAGGAAACTTGCATAGTTCACCAGATTTGGTCGATTTGGTTCCAACACTCTCAGCAACTTCAGGAATGTACAAGGAGCTTGCTTCTTGCAGAAGATATTTTTCTCTATAAGATCTTCAAGGTATGGCAGTTTGTTTCTTTTCCTAACATAGTTAGCCGATTTCTTTGAGGTAAGCTCCAGACCCTTTTTCAATTTCTTTCTAACTTCTTCTTCGTTCAGAAGGCATAACATATCATCAATCTCTTTCTGAACTAGCCTTTGAACTTCAAACCTCAATTGATGTTGCTTTTGAGTCTCATCTGCAAGCACATACTCATCAAAAATCTCTCCATAACTTCAAATTCATTTACTTCTTTCACAACTGGAGGAACAAAACTTTCAACAGGAAATGGTTCTATCTCTGCTTCTTTTACCTATAACGTAACCTCAGGCTTTTCAACCGTTGGTATAGGTATATCATCCTTTAAGATCTCTTGAACCAACACTTCTTCTTCTTCTTCTTCAATTCTCTCAGCTCTAACAGCAACATCTGTTAGCTCTATCACATCATCATCATCTGATTCTTCAATCTCAACAACATCTTCAATCATTAAAGCTTTTTCTTGTTCCTCTTCTTCTGACTCTTCATATTCATCAAAATTGTATAACTCTGACTGAATGTTCAATGGACTAGGAAAATCTTCATAAAGAATCAATACCTGTCCTTTTTGAACATCAGCAGGTTCTTTTGAGCTTCCTGCCTCTCCTTTCTCTTTAACTTCAGTCTCTTTTTCTGGATAGGTAATCATCAATATACCTGGTGTAGGCTCATCAAGCTTCCTCCTCTTCTCCCCCTCATAAAGAGCATAATTGGAGTCATCGTCATGCTCATCATGTTTACGTTTTAGCGCAGAAGCTTGAGCCTTGCAAGTCTGTTCAACAGCCGCCACCCGTTCAGATATTTCCTAAAGCAGTGATCACCGTTCTCTCTAACCCTATCATCCTTTCTCTCATCTCATCAAATTGCTCAAACACTAAGTCTCTCAGCTCTTCAATAGCTTGATTCGGATCAGGTTGCTTCACTGACTCCTCTGCTACTGATTTTCCTTTCAAAAACTTGTGAATGTTATTCATTTGAGCCATTACCTCTGATAATTGAGCAGATACATGACTATTGACACCAGCAACAGCAGCACTTAACGCTTGATTCAAAGTTGTTTCAATGACGAATGGGGAAAGAGTAACTACTGGGTCACTCAGACTTCCAGATGACACAATAGTGGAACTAGTAAAAAGAACCTCTGTGTGGCCAGTGCTCAGAGTTGGCAAAGTTGTAGCTCTGACTGGACTTCCACCCTCTTCAAGTGACGGAGCAACGAATGCTTCCGTGACTGAGGATGTTCCGGTAGTGACACTAAGTTCAACTGCACTTACTTCAACGAATGAAGTAGACGCAAGTGTCCTAGCGTGTATTGGTTCTAGACTTGGTGATTGAAATGAAGTCGTACACTCGGGCAGATGTGTACTTAATTCAATATCCATCAAATCCAAAGGATTATCGGATAGCAGTTATGCTTGTTCCCGGTGCTCAATTGAAACAGTAACCTGTTGAGAGGAGACTGAGTGGATGTTGGGGTGTGCACTTGTCAGTGGGATACTGACTTCTTCAATGCTAACTCCCTGTTGGGAGCTAACAGCAGTTGTGGTTATTTCCCGGCTTTCTTGGCTTAGGACATCCCTCACACTCTCTTGAGCTATACTTACAATATCCATTAGAACCGATCCTCCCTCATCATGAGCAGGTCCACCACCACCACCATCATCATCATCATCACCTTCCTCCGCTCCCTTATTTATGTTTGACAATGTACGTTCAGAATCAGGACTACTCTCTTCTCCCTCACCTCCCCTTACATCACCTGCTTCTCCCTCAGTCACTTGAAGGCTTCCCTGAACTTCAGCCCCTTGCTGAAGTTCCTCTCGTCCTATAACTCCTTGGTTTAGAGAACCCGGTTCTTGGGTCTCTATGGGAGCATGATCTATGCGGTACACCCTCACATTCTCACTTGCCTGATCTGCATACTTCAACAATGCTTCCGGTATTGACATGATGTTGGCATTCGGAGAATCAGGAACTTCATGTAGGTTTATCATGACATAATCAGGGCATCTTTGAGAGTTTGATCTTTTTGGAATATTTTTGTTTACCCTGAGAATGCCTCAGATTAAAATTTGAATAAACCTTTGTAATGGTACAAACTTCCTTGACCTATTTGAAGTCTTGGCAAGCACGATTTCCTTCAGATCTTCCCAAATGCACTGTGCATAATCGTAATGTTTGTTGAATGCTATGCCGTGAAAGATCCTGAGACAATGGATACTGCATCTATCTATGCCAGTATGCTTTGATGTCATACACCGATTAATAATCCCAAACAATGTATACCATTCACCGTTTAGCCCATTTTGGTGGAATTTTGAACTTTTAGGTAAGGGCTTTGAGTATCCTAGGCAATCAAGTCATGTACCAACTCTTCATCTGACACGAAATCCTCGAAGTCAGCTAACTCTAGAAAGTTAACGGTATCAATTCTTCTTGGTAGAAACAAATTGTGTCTAAGTCTAGCCAAAGTGATCTTAGACTTGAACTGATCGATGGTAACCTTGAGGTGATGGTTACCATCTGTTGGAACAAACTTTACTGTGTGCCGTAATTGTTGAAGGTAAACTTGTGGAATGGAGGGTTTATACTGGAGAAGATATCCCAAAGGATGTCCTTTGAGAATATCAACGATGATTGGGTGACTGACTTTGATAACTTTTGTATCGAGGCGGTGGTTATTGTCTTTGAATGGCAAGCAATACTTGGGTTTAACCAGTTGAATGTCAGGGATAATGGTAGATGGTGAAGGCCTTGTAACTGAAGCGGAACGGACGGGTTTGGAAACAAGGGTATGGTTAGATGATGAATGGGAGTCAGAAGAGTTTGAATGATGGGGTTGACTTGGAGAAGCCATTTGTAACCTGTGAAATATAATAAACATGTTAGACATAGCAGGTAAACAAATGAAATCTTTCAAAATAGAAAAATAGAACACTTTGTCAGAAATTATAAAAATTTGTGGTTTTCTGTTTAAAGCATCGGGATTCCAGACAATGATATGAAAATATTATTGACAGGATTCCAAAGTCAATCTTTCAGAGACCAATGTTAGAAAATCACAGATTTAAAATAATTTCTTCAAAAAATGTTACATTTTTCTTAAAACATTAAAATCCCAACACTTAGGAAAAAAAATGAACAAAACTCGAATGACTCTGTATAAAACTCGAATGACACTTGAACAAACTCGAATACCATTGAATAAAACTCGAATAGGACTTTGAACAAACTCGAATAAAATGTAAAGAATCTCGAATGTATCTATGCATAAACTCGAATGATATGTTATGATTCTCGATTAAGTTTATGTAACAACTCGAATGAAATGAAACATTTCTCGAATACATCTAATCATCAACTCGATTAACTCTTGAAAGTCTCGAATGAAGAACAAACCCAACTCGAATAAACTATGACTTAACTCGAATGATATAAGACTAAACTCGAATGAAACAAGACTAAACTCGAATGAAACAAGAAAGGACTCGAGTGTATATAAAGTCCAACTCGATCAAAGCATATGTTCAACTCGATCAACCTTAAATGATTCTCGATTAATTGAGTGATCAACTCGAATTGAACAGATACTTTTCTCGATTGATGTGTCAACCAACTCGATTGACACTGAGATTTTTCTCGATTATACTTTCAATCGAGAAAGTATTCTTTGAAATTATGTTCAAGTCCTTATACACTGAATTTCAAAATTTTAATTCCAAGGACTCTTTAGTGATTTAAAACTTGACCCCCACTCGAAAAGCAATTTCAAACAAATTTTGTTTTACTGAACTTTGTTTAAAAACAACAACTTGGTTGTTAAAAATCCAAAAATCAGTAAAGTATGAACTCGAAACATTTTGAACTCAAAATTCAAATTGTTGTTCGTGTGTGTTAAATTGATCCATGAAATTTAAGATTCAAGTTCAGATGTATGAACCGCACACCAACACACATTTAATTTCAGGTTATCAAACATAAATTTTGAAAAGCCATGAACACATATATATGTACATACGAACACAAATACACAGAACAGATAAGAACATGCCTAATTTGAAATAAGATACCGAAACTAGAAAGAAAAACTCACAATTTGTTGCTATTAACTCTGAAATAATCGAAAATATGATTGTTTTTGAGGTTTCTTAGTAATGAAGAAAGGGTTTGTAGGAGGAAGACGGTGAATAGTAGCTTTGAACCGAAAAAAGGTAATTTGAAATTCGAAATTCAACTTTATAGTTGAATTTCAAAATTTTTCGGCCCATATTTGAATTTCAAAAATGACTTTACCCGGCCCACATTCACCAATCATAAGTCCATTTATTCAAAACCCAATTTCCTTTCAAAAAATATACAACTAAAACTAAAAAATAAAACAAATCAAACAAAAACAAAATTTTACAGAAAAAAAAAAATTAATAACAACAACAAATAGCTATTTCCACAGAAAATGAAAATAAGGAAATTAAAGCAAATATAAACAAAAACACAAAACAAAAACAAAATTTTTTTCAACCAAACAACAAAAAAAATAACAAAACAACAAAAATTTTTTTTAACAAAACAAAAAAAAATTTGAAAATTAAAGAAAATTGTAAAAACATAAAATGCTCCCCCTTGAAGTTTGGAATGCAGCTCCCCCTCAGATGTATATAGTATTTTACAAGTCAGCTCCCCCTACAAAATATCATGTAAATCTTATCAGATTTTCACAAAATCAGATAGAATTATTTTCTGCTCCCCCTGCACATGACAATCCAGATCTGTTAAATTCTGAAAAATTTAAACTTTTAAAATTCATGAATTTAACATCAGATTAGAATCAGTAAAAAAATGTAAATAATTATAAATTGTAACTACTGAATTATTAAATCTAACGATTCAACATACCCAATTTTTATACCAAAAAATTAAATCTTTTTTCATCTAATGCTTTGGTAAACAAATCAGCTACTTGATATTCAGTAGGAACAAAGTACAATTCTATATTCCCATTTTCAATGTGATCCTTAATAAAGTGATACCGGATGTCGATGTGTTTTGTTTTTGAGTGTTGCACAGGATTTGATGCAATAGCAATTGCGCTCTGAGAATCACAATATATCGGAATCTTCTGTGGTGTAAACCCGTAATCTCGCAGTTGGCTTTTCATCCACAACACCTGAGAACAGCATGATGAAACAACAACATATTCTGTTTCAGCTGTAGACGATGAAACACAATGTTGTTTCTTGGATGACCAGTAGACGGGTTTGTCACCTAAGAATTGAACTGCACCAGACGTACTTTTCCTGTCCATCTTATCACCTGCGTGATCAGCATCAGAAAAAGCAGTTAAATTGAATGAAGATTCTCTGGGATACCATAAACCAAGGTTTGGTGTTCCCTTCAAATATCTTAGAATTCTTTTAGTAGCAGTTAAATGTGATTCTTTTGGATTTGCCTGATATCTAGCACAAACACATGTAGCAAACATAATATCAGGTCTACTGGCGGTTAAATATATTAATGACCTAATTATTCCTCGATAATGAGTTACATCTACAGGTTTCCATGAAATGTCCTCATCGAGTTTGGACTTTGAATCAGGAGCCATGGGAGTTTTCATAGGAGTACTGTTGACCATGTTAAATTTCTTTAACATGTCTTGAATATATTTGGACTAATTTATAATAATACCATCAGTCAATTTTGTTTAACTTGTAAACCTAATAAAAAATTTATTTCTCTCATCATGCTCATTTCGAATTTTTGGGACATTAAGTAAGCGAATTTCTTACAATATTTAGGATTTGTAGACCCAAATATTATATCGTCTACATATATTTGTATTACTATAATATCCGGCCCCTGACGTTTTATAAACAGGGTTGTGTCAACTGCACCTTTGTTGAATCCACATTTCAACAAGTATGTTGAAAGTGCATCATACCAAGCACGCGGTGCTTGTTTAACGCCGTACAGTGACTTGTCTAAAATATATACATGATCAGGTTTCGAAGGATCAGTAAAGCCTTCGGGCTCATATGTATATAATTAATCAGTTAATTCCCCGTTCAAAAATACATTTTTAACATCCATTTGGTAAACAGTGAAATTTTTATGAGCATCAAATGCTAGAAACATCCTAATTGCTTCTATTCTTGCAACAAGAGCAAACGTCTCATCATAGTCGATCCCTTCTTGTTGACTGTATCCTTTGGCAATAAGTCGTGCTTTATTACGAATGATGACTCCATGTTCATCCTTCTTATTCTTAAAGATCTATTTCGTGCCAATGATAGATTTATCTTTAGGTCGTTCTACCAGTCTCCAGACCTTCAACCGTTCGAACTGATTCAGTTCTTCTTGCATTGCGACAATCCAATCAGCATCCAGAAGAGCTTCTTTCACATTCTTCGGCTCAATTTTGCTGAGAAAACTGGAAAATAAGCACTCGTTTATTGTGGCTCTTCTAGTTTGGACTGAAGCAGAAGGATCACCAATGATATTTTTTGTTGGGTGATTTCTAGTCCACTTGAAAGTATGTGGATACGGTTGAATGTGGTCTTGATTGGGATTTAGGTCTAGATAGGGAAGTCGGGGGTTGGCTTCAGATGTAGACGGTAGTTATCAGAGATAGGAGTTTCTGAATGTTCAGATGTTAAGGGGGTTTCAGAAGATTCTGGAGGTTGAATAGGTTGTACACTTTTAGTTGGCAAGTGCACATCTGTTGTCGAAGCTTCTCCAGTTTCTTCTGATACTTGTTGATGAGAATGATCTGAGACTACGACGGGATCTTCAGTAATCTTGTCAGGCACCAAATTTAAAACATTAGTTTTGGGCTTCTCAAAGTAGTCTTCATAGAAATTCTCAAAGAGTTTATTTAAATCTGAATGTTTTGCACTCTTTTCAGTTGACTCCATAGAAGTCGGCTTGTTATGTTCAGGTCCTGAACTGGTATGTTCAGAAGCTATTACCACTCCTTCATCGAATTTAACGTTTACGCTTTCATTGACTTTCTTGGTCCGCTTGTTGTAGACTCGGAAAGCGACTGATTCCTTCGAATATCCTATGAAAATACCTTCATCGGCTTAGTGATTAAATTTTCCAAGGTTGTCTTTGTCATTTAATATGAAGCATCTGCATCCAAAGACATGGAAGAATTTAACATTAGGTATCCGTTTGTTTATAAGTTCATACGGAGTCTTTCCGAATCGTTTATTAATAATTGATCGATTCTGTGTGAAACAAGTTGTTGCAACAACTTCAGCCCATAAGAATAACGGAAGATTGGAATACGCCAGCATCGTTCTTGCTGATTCCACTAGTGTCTGATTTCTTCGTTCAACGACACCATTCTGTTGTGGAGTTCGAGCGGCTGAAAATTGATGTGTGATTCCTACAGAATTCAAAAATGATTCAAGAGATTTGTTCTTGAATTCTGTGCCGTTATCTGATCTGATTGACTGAATTGAAAGTTGCAACTTCACTTGAATTTTCCGGATGAAGTCTATAATGATTTCGGTAGCTTCTGATTTGGTCCACAGGAAGAAAACCCCTGTGTATCGTGAGTAGTCATCGACTGTTACCAATACATATCTTTTCTTGTTAATACTTTGTACTCTCATTGGTCCACACAGATCCATATGTAGTAGTTCCAGTGCTCTCATTGAAGAGTGTTCGGATTTGGACTTGTGTGAAGCTCTAGTCATCTTTCCTTTTTCACAAGCGGCACACAACTGGTCCTTTTGAAATTTGAGAGTTGGTAGCCTTTTAACTAACCCGCCTTTTGCTAGGCTGGTTAATTCGTTAAAGTTCAGATGTGAAAGACGACGATGCCATAGCCAAGTTGTTTTTGATGTAGCTTTTGACAGTAAGCAGACATCCTTTTTCAGATTAATGGAGGCTAGGTCAATGGAGTACAAGTTGGTTTTCCTGTTTCCTGCAAGGATTTCTTTTCCTTCTCCAGATCGAATGTTGCACCGATTAGCTTTGAAGTTGACTTCTAATCCTTTATCGCACAGCTGTCCAATGCTAAACAAGTTGTGACCAAGACCGTCAACATAGAAGACCTTCTGAATGGTAATTTTATCGTGTGCAAGACTCCCATAACCTTTGATCGGACAAAACTGATCGTTCCCAAATCTGACCGTCCCACAGAACTTTTCTACAAAGTTAGTGAGTGTTTCTCTTTGTCCGGTCATGTGCTTCGAGCATCCGGAGTAAAGATACCATACATGATTTACCTACAAGACGAAATAGCACATGAGGTACCCACTTATAGTTGGGTACTTTTGATTTTGGTAAATCATGCTTTTGATGATGCTTTTTCTCATCAGATATGTCTCTTATTTTAACAGTTGATGATGATTTAGGTACCCACTTTCTAACAGTTCTTTTTGGTATCCACTTTTGTACAATTCGCGGCGGAACTGTTTTTTAAAGATTATGTTGTGGAACCTTTTTCTGTTTGAAAGGTGGGTCCTTTTTCTTAGGTTTCCATACAAGTTTATCAGATTTGACAAGCAGTGATTTACGTGAACCAGAATTCAAAGCAATTAAATCAGTTCGAGAGAATTTGATACAAGATTTATCAACAAATTCATTATTACAAACAGAATTTTCAAATTTGCTATTTCTATCTGTAACAATATTTTTCTTCACTCGTGTTTTATTTTTCTGGTTTTTCTGTTCTCTCTGCTTCTTTCTCCAAAATTTCTTCCGAGAACCGTTCACAATATAATCTGACATAGAAGAAACATGAGAATTAGTGATCTTAGAAACTTGTTTCTTCTGTAAAGGTTTCTTACCTTTTGAAGTTTGGACTTTGAGTGCAATTGAGTCCTTTGTAGAAGATGATTCACCTTTTTTAAATTTAGGAGTATCAAAAGTAACTTTTGTTTTCTCCTTCTTTTGTTGTAAACTTGGTGAATTTTCAGATGATTTCTTTGAGTCTGTAGAAATTCTTTACAGAATTCTAACAGGTTCTTTATGATCATCTGATTGTTTGTTATATAAAGGTTTTACAAATTTATCAATTTTAACAAACATCTCTTCTAATGAATTGAAATCAGAGTTCATATACAGATCAACTTATGTTTCAGAGTTAATGGAATTTAGTGAAGTTGAAGATAATGGATCAGATAACATTATGTTCTCAGGCTGTTTTTGTAACTTTTGTTCCAGAATTTTAAGTTCAGCCTTAAGAGATTGATTTTCTGTCTCAAAGTTTTTGATTTTCAATTCGAGAGCAAAGTTTATCTTTTCAAGAATTGAAAATGGTAAATATAACTTTTGAGATTGAGTAGTAGATTCAGATAAATCCTTTTCAGAATATGTCTGAATGTACTCTCTTTAATGTCAATATTATTATTTGATTCATTTATTCTGTTATAGTCAACAGAATTTTGCATTTTATCTGATCTTAATCTTTTTGATTCTTCACTAGATTCTACCTCATCTGATGCTTTCATAAAAGTCATTTTTAATCCTAGATTCATATATCTGACATCATATAAAGTCGGAGAATTTGAGATAGCCTTTGTCAGATATTTAGGATTTTCCCAACCAATACCAGATTTTGAAATGTAAAATTATGTGTCTTTTGGTTGATTTAAATAGATAGTTTGATCTGTTTGACCTCTTTTGATAAATTCATCTTCCATTTTCTTTATTTTCTCATAAAGTTTAGTTCTTTCTTCAAAAATGGCATGATATTTTACAGAAAAATCTGAAGCCTCTAATTCTGCCAAACTCAGTTTTTCTTGTAGGTCATATATATTGTTATTAAGTTCTTGGATTTTGCTTTGAAGTTCATTTGCTTTGTCTTGTAAATCTAAAACTGCTCGTAATGCCAATGCTTTATCTTTGGAAAAATCTAAAACTAATGTATGTTCATTACATAACTTGTTTTCTAAAGAGTGAGCATGTTTCTTTTCTGCCTTAAATGATTTTTCAAATTTCTTTAGCATAAAGGCCATTTGTGTTAATTTTTCTTCAAGCAAACAGGAATCATCATTTTCAGAGTTAGAATTAGAATTTACCTCTGGTGTTTCTGAACATTCTGATTTTTCTGACTCTGATTCATCCGTCTCTTTGTCATTGCTGCATCCAGCTTTTCTTGTTGCCATCAACGCGAATTCTTGAGTCACTTGCTCATCAGACTCTTGCTTTTCCTCATTTTCTTCGTCCGTTAGTCCAACCCATACCTCATCTTCTGCTATCTTAGCTGACTCACTCATTTCCGATTCATTGAAGACTTCTGATTTCAAGCAGATATGAGCATCCTCATCCAATATGTCTTCATCTTCTGATAACTGTAGCCAATGATCATCATCTGCCATAAGGGCTTTTCCAGCTTCCTTTTCTTTGGCTAGGAGTGCTTTTCTTGTGTAGTAGTTAGAGTTTTTGACTACTGGCATTCTGCATTCACGAGCAGAGTGTCCTGTTTTTCCACAATTGTAGCACTTTTGCTGTGATTCTTTCTTGGCTGATTTATCAGATTTTTCATATTTTTCAGCTTTCTTGCCACTGCTCTCACCAGATTTTTCATATTTCTCCTTCTTTTCAAACTTCCTTGAGCCAGTCTTGTAGCGCCTTTTATTGTTGGTTGGCTTACGATAGAATTTCTTTTGGAATGCCTTTGTAAGTAAGGCCATCTGCTTTTTCATCTCTTCTATCTCGGAATCTGCGGATGAATCTGATGTGTCTGATTTGGAAGAGCTACTGCTAATGACTGCCCGTTTCTCCTTTTTCAGCTTATACTTATATTTCTTTTCTGCCAATAAAGCTAAAGGGTCAACGGTCTCTTTCTCGGCTTTCTTTTTGCCAGATATTTTCCTCAAAACAACCTCTTGATAGTTATTGAGGTTTTCAAAAATCATGTGGAAGTCCATCTCTTCAATGTCTTTCGTTTGTTGGATAATCATCGCATACTTTTCCCATTCTGGGTTAAGTACGTTTAAGAACTTGACATTGATATCTAGATTGGACTTTGTAACCCTATTTCTTTTCATCTCACTTACCAGACTGACAAACCGTAAGTAAGTGTTTTCTAGTAGTTCTCCTTCTCGTGCTCTAAAATTCTCGAAAGTCATCAGACTATTCCTTGCTCTATTGGTTGCAGCCTTGGCGGATCCCCTCATTAGCTTGCACACCTCTACCCAGATGGATTTGGCGGTCTTTGTGCTTGTAAGACAAGTATAGATGTCATTAGGGATTGAGATCAGTAACAACTTCCTAGCTGTTTTGTCCCCTAATTTTCTTCTTTTCTGTGCCTCAGTTAAGTTTGTAACCTCAACAGTTCTTGGTGGAATTGGGGGGTTTCTAGTGGGTACACCAGGGATTGTCTCCATGAACACAACTGGTCCGTCCGTCAAGGATTTTAGCATTTCTTCCGAAAGATCATGGAAACCGATAAATTCTAAAAACCTTTCCCTCCACTGTACGTATTGTCCCCGATAGAGAATTGGAGGTTTCGTCTCTGATCCCATAGCAAGTGCGTCTTTTGACATTATGACTGATAGATAGGAAACTTTCCAAGATTGAATGATATTTGATTGAAATTGAATCAGTTGATCAATTATTGAAAACTGATCAAACTTTGAAAGAATGTTGTATGAAACTCGAGTGAACAAGATAATCAACTCGAATGATGAGTTGATCAACTCGATTAATGAATGAATGAAACTCGAACCAATGTATTATCAACTCGAATCTATAACAAATGAAGTTGTTAGAAGAATTAAGCAACTCGAATTAATTAGTTATGAAACTCGAATGACTCAATGTTCAACTCGATTTGAACTTATGTGCAACTCGATTGATTCAGTGTGCAACTTGATTTTAACTTATGTGCAACTCGATTGATTCTATTTTGCATCTCGAATTAAACTAAGTGTAAGTCGAATGAGGATATGTGCAACTCGAATTAAACTAAGTGTAACTCGAATGAGGATATGTGCAACTCGAATTAACCTAAGTGTAACTCGAATGAGGATATGTGCAACTCGAATTAAACTTTCCTTTGAACTTGATCAACTCGAATTGAACTGAGTTCAACTCGAATGGAAGTCATTACCAACTCGATAAGATAATTCAACTTGATTGAAATCCAAGTAAACTCGATTGAACTACAAGTTCAACTCGATTGACACTAAAGTCAACTCGATCAAAGCTTGTAATCAACTCGATTGATAAAGGCTGTCAACTCGAATTTCCCAAGAACACAGTACAATTCGAGTTTCTTACTTTTTCAAAATTTTCAAGTCTGAAACTCAAATTAATTTGTAAAACTGAGCTATTTTCAACCAAATTGATATCGAAGGTAGGTATTTTGATTTCAAACACTTTTTATGAAAGAAATTCGTCCAAAAACAGATCTAAGAGTGACTTTTTCGATGAAACAGTGAAGAACTTTTGGTTTTTCAAAATTTCTGAAAAATCAACTTATCTTTTTCTGTGTTTGATGAATCAAAACAAATCTTTGATCAATTCAATCGACTTCCTAACCTCTTCCTTCAATCCAATTTTCAGAATCAATTATCAACAAGATAAAAACCCTTGTTGATTTTTAGGTTTTTCGAAAAAATATGTCAAGAACAGTGTTCGAAAAACAATTCAATTTCAAATCAAAAATCACCCTAAGAGCTCTGATACCAATTGTGAAATGTGAAACCTATCAATCAATCAACAATCAATACAATTAATCAAGAACAGAATCTAGAATACTAACCAAATGCTTGGATTGATTACAAAATCGATTACAAAGGAGAATAAGAATTGTAGCCCTAGATCCCTGAAATTCCGTGCGTATACAAAATGCTAATTGTGAGATCTGTCACCTCCTATTACAAAGTCAACTATGTATTTATACTATTTACAACTATGAACAAATTACAAAATAAACGCTAGACTTTAATTTTCATCAACAAAAGCTATTCCTAACACTTTTTTTTTTCATAATTAGATTTCTAATTTTTACTAATTCATCATTAAAAAATATGTTTGAAATCAATTCAAATACTTTCATATTTAATTCATATAATTAAAAAAAATATTTTAAATATTATAATACTGATCTAAATTTACAGATAAAAAAGTTTATATTTTCATGTTTAATTTTTATTTAAAACATATAATTTTTTTATCTTACAAATATGATATTCTGGGCATAAAAAGATCAAATATAATCCATAATTTACAATTTGAGGATTCATTTTATTTATTTATAATGATATCCAACTATCATTGAGAAATAAAAATTTGTAATTGTACGTGAAATATTTTAATTAAAGGTTAGTGTTTATGTTATTTTTTATAAAACTAGATTTAGATTACATATTTTGGGTTTTTCTTATTTAGAAAAAATTTTGATTTTATTGTATTAATAATTAGATTAATCTAGATTCTTTGAATTTTATGTTTTGACAAGTTTAATGTTTTTAAATTTTTAATCGAGCACTTTTTTATATTGAATTAATCTCACATACGTATAAAAAAATAAAATATTATAATTGAGAAACATTATAAAATTTTAAGTTGAACTGAACTTTTGATAAACTAGATATATGTTTATATCACATGTAATACCCCTCCCGATCACATAAATGTCACGTCGATACAATACACAGGTGGCAATATCGCAATAACTCTATAACACATATGTCAGAATATAATACGGATCGCTATTAATTTAAACTTTCACGCGAACGTCTTTAACACATAATTTACCAATTCACAACATCTCAAAAGATACAATCGCAATCAACACTAACATAACCTTAAACCAAAAGTAGACACAATAGCCTTCAATAACAGCAAGCCCAGCTACCGATTCTTCCTCTGATACCCTGAACATGACAGACTCGAATACGAAGCTCGGAAGCTTGTGAGTACGCGAGAGTTAGACTCTGCACAGTAAACACGTAACACACATACACATAGCACGTACATGCATAACTATCTCTATCCCTGTCCCTAGCAATCAACATCATAACGCAGGTATGAACAAACAGCATGAGATCCGAAGCCCTGCACACAGTATCATGAGGGGGACCCTTCCCCAGCTAACGACCGTGGCTGCGGTGGTTAGCTAAAACCCTGTAGCACGGGCGCGAACCGGCTACAGGCCCTGCCGCGTATACACGCCCCAAGGACTGTTAGGGACAGTCAACCCGCGCGATCACACATCATAAATTACCGTCCGTATGGAACTCATCACGGACCCCTGGACTGGATCTCACCTCATGCACATATAACACACATGTGGGAATAGAATTATACCTGCCGCTTGCGTCCCTGTCTCATTCACAATACACAATACACACATACACAATGCTAGCTACATAGTTATGACTCGTAAAATGATTCCGCTGTTTAGAAAAGAACTCGGGTACTCACCTGATCAACCTACTAATCCCGAAATCTCTTACTCGATTCAACTCGCTAGCTCGTCCCTGAAATCACACGGATCCCAACTGTTAACATAAACTCAATTCAACGAATACACAAAACAATTTATACCATGATCACATAACCGACTCGAACCCAAAGCAACCCCAACCGAATCCCAAAACCCGGCCAAAACCTGACCTAAAAACAACTCCCAACGGAACACAAATACTCAAAACCAACCCCAAAGCTCACACAAACCCAGCCCAAGACCCCAAACAACAACCCGGCCCAAAGCCCCCGATCGCGGCCCACACCCCCTCCAGCGCGACCGCGCCCCTTACCCTAGCATCGCGACCACGACCAGGGGATCGCGACCGCGATCCCTGGCGTTCTGCTCCGTCCTTGTTCGTCTTCTTCATCTGCCCAGGAGCACAAATACTCCATAACTCCGATTTCAGCCACCCCAAACGAATATAACCAATATATAAGAATTCCCAGAGGCTTAAAAGCCCTTTTTCACAAACTCATAACAAGTCACACAAATTTCAAGGGTCAAATTCATAGGTTCTTACCTCCTTGAGCTCAAAAACACCCCAACAATGGAGATGATGAAGAACTTTGAAATTCAGAAATCAATCCTTGGAGTTAAGATGGATTTTTGGTGGCTGGAGCTTACGAACATACACACACAATATACCTTCCAATTGAAGAAAGCAAGAAAAAGGGAGAGCACGTATACACTTTCTATTTTTAACAAACCCCAAACCCAATAACCCGACCCGATATCCCATTTTCACAATTAATGTCCACTTGGCCCGATTAAATCCACGAACCCAAATGTATAATTAATCCACTAAATTAATTATCCGACGCCACGTATAACTCATAAACCCAACACGTATATATCCACTACTCGGGATCTCGTTGGACCAACACTATAATAATAATTTGAACATCCACTAAAATAATTACACGCAATAATTCTGAAAACGGGATGTTACAAATCCTCCCCTCTTAAAGAGATTCCACCCACGGAATCTATCGCAAGCCATTCACAAATACACATCTCTATGTCAAATCCCCGAAACATTAACTCATAGATCTAGATATGATTGTCAACAACTCTATTGAATTTGCATTTGAACTCTGAATGTCACAATCATCACTGATACACCTCTTCACTTTGACTCTCGAATTATGTCAATTCCCTCAAATCTCTAACTCAATTAGACAATCCACTAATAGCTCAGTTGAATCCCCTATACGCAAAGTCTTCTAGTGGCGTCATCTCATAAGCCACTTGGTTCACATATAATCTCAGATTCTCAGTCTTCAATTTCTCATCACATCTTCACATGGCTCTATATGGTTCATCCACTAACACAGCAGATTTTCCAATCCACACATAGCATCACATAAAGACATCTCCGTCGAATTACTAAACACAATATCATAGATATGGACAGCACACACAAGAATTTTAATCCACTATCAATATGATAATCCACTATCAGTTGGATCAATCAACTAGCACATCACAACATATTCACAATGATTACTCATATAGCTCGCATAACTCAACCGCAAGAACCATTTACGCGATCGTGTTTTTCTTATTGCTTTCGGTATTGGTTCTTGTTAGCCTTACAGCACAAACTATCATCTATTTCATCTGCAAATCATACCATCATGAAAACATTGATAAATCATTGTTGGCTGATCATCTTGAAGTTTATCTTGGAGATTACGTACCGTTGAAAGCAAAGGATGTACAACTTGAAAATTTCGATATTTAGAATTGTAATGTACGATTCCTTTCACTCATTGTAACATAATTATTGCTTACCTTTTAGTTAATCATTATTATAATTGAGATGGGAAGTGGCTACTGATATTCTTCATTCTGTTTCGAGTTTATTACGAAAAAAACCAACATGTTTTCATATTTTTTGCGTCTTCGTCTCTTCATGTTATTTTTTTTATAAAAGTGCTCAAGTTAATTTTTTTTCTTTTTGGTTTAGTGAAATTTGGATATTAGATACCGATTATAATTAGTAAGCCAGATTTCTAAAAACTTAAAAACCAAAATTTAATGTTTAAATTACACTGTACCAAAAAGAAAAAAATCAGCATGAAAACTTCTATGATAAAAAAATAACATGGAGGGTCGAAAACGCAAAAAAAAATACAAATTGTTGGGTTTTTTTAATAATAAACTCTTTTGTTTCTTTTTTTATTGTATCTTATGTGATTATTGAAATCTATTTACTAATTATATTAAAACAGTAAATAGATTTCACATGACACTTAACTGGATAGTCAATCGACACCATCTTCTTTCAACACGTGTTAAAATTAATTAAATAGTTAAATTAAATTATACTAGTTTATAACCCATGTATTACGTGGATACCTTTTATTAAATTTATTTATATAAAATGTATATGAGTAAAAATAAAAACATACAAAAATAATTATTTATTTTTTATTATTTACAGATTAAAAAATAGAGTATGTTTATCTTTTTTAAAAATATTAAAATGTATTTATCTTTCATTATTATAAGTTGTAATTATTTTTTTGATAAACGTAGAGGTGACACGTGGCATTTGATATTTTCCTTTATTATACACAATAATAACAATTTCCACAACTAATTCAAATTTTTACAATTGGATCTAATTATGATTATTATGGATAATAATGATAGATATTTATTTTAGGTAAACATTAATTTTAAATGTTACAAATTAATTAATAAAAAAATAAAGTCAAAATTTAATGCAATTAAGTTAAGGTGTTAAATTTGGAAAAAGATGTGGAAAAATAAAATTTTCTTGTATTGTAGAAGTGACATGTGACATGAATTGTTTTGTTTTATTATAATATATAGGTTAATCAACCCATGTATTACATAGGTTGATTTAGAAAATACATATTTTTTTATATTAAAATAAGTTATTATAAAATTTATATATAATTAAAATAAAAAAATTGAAAGCTAGTTAAATTAAAGATAAAAAAATACTTAGTTGTTTGATATTAATTAAAAAAATATTATTACATTGTATTATTAAAAACAGATAATATGTGTTTGCAAAAAATGTTTCTTTTAATTTTTATTAACTTCAAATATGAAATATCAATGTAAGAAACAAAAAAACTTCAATTATGTGAATGTGTATATATTTTGAAAATGATAAAATATAAAAATGGAATATCTGAAAATCAACAATCAAAATTTATCATATTCACAATTGAAGTTTTATCAATTAAATTTTAAATCTTGTTAGCAAAATAATTAACAAAAATTTTTAACTTTATTTACTACACTTCTACATTTAATTTCAAATTTTTACATTTGAATTTAA
>JAANYP010005011.1:0-20517 GCA_020465985.1 Centrapalus pauciflorus
TTCAGGATACATTCCAGTGTTACAGAGAAATGAAGAGGGTATGTATCACGAGTGTTTTTATAATGATTTGTACTTCGCATAACATTATTTTTATTCTTCTTTGCAGTGATGGACATTTTAGATTGGTTTACCAGCGAAGAGATAGGAGGTGTCGAATTTACACTTGTCCCAACACCTGAAGCGGTTGCTGCCGGTGCTCATTTACCTCCTGGATTACAGGCACCTATTGCCGATGAGGAACCTCTTATAGACGTAATCCATCCAGCCTCCAATACGGACATAACACTAGCTGAACCCTTTGCTGCACCTGAGTCAATAGAAGACACTGTTGCCCCAGCCTTGGATCATATGGATCCTGATCCAGAGGTGTTAGAGGTTTCTCCAACAGATCCTCATGCTGCAACAACCATATCTAGATCTTTCCCCCAGGGTTCCCCCTTTCGCTCCTCCAAAAGGAAAAGATTGGCCTCCAGAACGTACTTGATTAGGGATGATGGTCCGAATATCTCTTTTCCGCTTTAGAGCTTTTTACTACCTTTATATATATTTTTCTCATAATTCCACTTCATATATTTTACAGATCCTTCAGACACAGCTGTAGTAGATCTTGACGGAGATGATCAACAGGTAAAAAATACTGTGAGTAAGCCTGTTGGGGTTCCTTTTATCACTGGGTCAACTAGTGGCTTTGAGAAAACATCGTAGTGAAGTTAAGGAGAGAATTGAAGGATCTGATAATAAGGCTGAGAAGGTGTATTACTTGAAAATCCTTCCAAAGAAGTATGCCAGAGCCAATACTAAAGTCTTATCTGATAAGACTTTACGATCCTGCGCTGACATTCTTTATGCTAAAATCGAGTTAGAGAACCAACTGGAGCAGGCTTGTACTTTTGCTGCTGCGGATAGGAAAGAGTATACTCGGTTACAAGGTATTGAAAAAGACATTGTCCAGCAGAGAGAGGCTCTGAAGATTGAAAATAAAAGGAGGATCGAGGCTGAGGGTAAGGTTATAGAATTAGAGAGAGCTATAACAGATGAGATGGAGAGTAAGTCAAAAGAGATCATGGATCTGGACCAACAGATGTCTATGGTTAAAATAAGAAAACAAAAAACTAAAAGAGAGTTTGGGCAAGGCTTTAGAGGAGAGGAATGTATGGCGTATAGAAGTGGATACTGTGAGGAGTCAGGCTCAGGAAATGATTTTTTCGATCAAACAATTGAGAAACGAGAAAGTAAGGTTGATTTTAGATGTTCTGCCGCATGTTTTTTATACCCAAGTCCGCAGTTCTCAATTTACTGGCCCTATCGCCAACATTCAGAAGCAGACTATCAAGCTTGGGAAGCATCTCCAACTGACCCAGATGGCATCACACTTGGACCCTCCCTTAGATGTGACCAAAGAGACCAAATTATGTCCTTCTAGTACACAAGATTATAAAAATGCAGTTCTGGCCGCTGAGGACCTTTCATATGCATACCTGGAAGATGTGAGAAGTCATCTTCAAAGGAGTGCTGATGAAATCCTGCAAGTTGAAGTAAATCTTGGGATCGTTCCCAAGAAGACCTTTACTGATCAACGCTTAGAAGCCGCTCTTGAAGGATCTTTTGATAAATAAAATCAATCTTTACATGTCTTTTGGTAATCAATCAAATTTGTAAACAACTTAAGTACTGCAGTATCGGTTACCTTTTGTAATAACTGTTTTGGCATGTACCTTTCATGTCTTTTGACTTGTTGTTTTGATGCTACTTGTCGTCTTTTGGTTCTTCATCTTTAGTATAAAGGTCTTCTGATTAGAAGAACATAACGCCCCAAAGAAAAAAGGGGGTAAAATAATGGCTCTTTGTCTTTTTAGTATAAACATGCCTAACTCATGTGAGTATCGCTTATGATTTTCTATCAGAAGGTAATGTGGCATGCGACAAATGTCTGTCCACTTTTATTCATTAATACGCCCTGGATGTATACATGGGAAGTAGATGTGTTGAAACAATATAGATACAGTAATTGAAGAACATTACTAAAGTGCATTAAAACTTCAACGAATAATACGTAAACCAACTGATGGGCATCCTGGAATTCCAAGAATGTTTTGGTTTTTAAAAGTTGATTCCAAAATCAAAAGGAAACATACTTATTAATTCAGAGAATTTGCTTCAAACATAAAAACGCTTTAAGTTGATCACATGTCCCGATCTTGGAACAAGTTCTTCGTGCATGGTTTCCAGTATGGATGCTCCATTCCCGTGTGCTTCTATCACTCTGTAAGGACCTTCCCAGTGGGGACCCAACTTGGTCGTATCAGCAGCTCTGCTTGCCTCGTTCTTTCTGAGCACCAGATCTCCAGGAATGAACTGGGTGTTTTTCACGCGTTTATCATAGTATTTCTTCATCTGTGCCTTCACCCTGGCTTGTCGTATGAGTGCTGCCTCTCTGCGTTCTTCTATCAAATCCAAGTCTTCTTTACGGAGGTCATCATTCTGGGTCTCTTCATAATGAGAAACTCGATGACTTGGAACGCTCACTTCTGCAGGTAGTACCACCTCTGCTCCGTACGTCATGCTATAGGGAGTGTCTCCAATGCTGGATTTTGGGGTTATCCGGATTCCCCAGAGGACGTTTGGGAGTTCATCCACCCATCCGTGTTTGCATTGACCTAGACATTTTTTCAACCCTTTAACTATTTCTCTGTTAGTTACTTCCACCTCACCATTGGCCTACAGATGTGCTACTGAAGTAAAGTGTTGCCTGATTCTGAGTTCTTCACACCAGGATTTAAAAGGGTCATCAGCAAATTGTTTTCCATTGTCGCTGATGATGGAATGAGGAATACCAAATCTGCATACTATCTGATTTAGGACATGGAACTATTAGTTAGGAAAAATAAAATTAAGAAAGAGAGAGATTGATACTGGACCTGCATACTATCTGGTCCTACACAAAGTTACGGATATTTTTCCGAGATAGTTTCCAGAGCCTTAGCCTCTACCCATTTGGTAAAGTAATCGATTGCTACCACCAGAAACTTTAGACGTCCAAGAGCCTCCGAGAAGGGGCCTACTATGTTTATTCCCCATTTGGCAAAGGGTCAGGATGCTGATATAGGAATAAGTTCATTCTGCTGGAGTCGTGGGACAGGAGCATGAATCTGACATGGCTCACACTTCTGAATTTCTTGCGTCGCGCCCCGTAACATGGTCGGCCAGTAGTATCCCAAATGCAAAGCATTTCCAACTACGGATCTCGCTCCTGCGTGCACCCCACAGGACCCTATATGGACTTCCTGAATCACATTGAGAGCTTCTTTGGGACCCAAACATCTTAGCCATGGGGATAAGTTTCCCCTTCGATAGAGTATTCCCTCTTTCACAGCAAATCTAGGAGCACCCTGTCTTTTTTTTTTTAGCCTCTTCGCGATCCAGCGCTAATATCCCCTCCGTTAAGTAGCGCACGATCGGACTCATCTAGGTATCCCCGCATTCTTCTTTATCCTGAATTTCACATGTCTAAGTGGCTCTCTTCTGCAATACTTCGACCAGTACTTCTTTAGTCAAATGATCAAAAGTCAACGATGCAAGTTTACTTAGAATGTCTGCTTTTTTGTTTTGCCCCCTCGGGATCTGCGTAATTTGGATTTCTTTAAACTTTCCCTTTAGCTTCTGGACCAGCGCCAGATACTCCTTCATCGCTTGATCTCGGGCTTCAAAAGATCCATTGACCTGGTTGGCCACCAGTTATGAATCAACAAAAACATTCAAATACTGGATATTCATTTCACACGCTATTTTTAACCCTGCTATGAGGGCTTCATATTCGAATTCGTTATTAGAAGTGCGGAAATCAAATCGCAGAGCATATGTATATTCCTGCCCCTCCGGACTAGTGAAAATTTGTCAGGATCTATAACTTATGAAAATTATGAATAACCAAGATTAACTGATTTGAATTTATCAGAGTATAAATCAATAATCTTGCTTTGAATCAAAGTTTAATTAAGAAGTTTGCGGAATAACACTTAATTATTTTGACAAAAACTTTCAGAATCAATAATAGCATAAAACATAAGAAGTAATCAAGACTGTTTGTATTGCTGAATTCACTGATTACAATCACCTCTAATCTGTTTTGATTAGACGAAGAACACAAACTGTTCTTAGGGTTTTACAACCTTAGAGGCTTAAGAAAACTTGAACAATAAAGCAATTACAGACTCAAAATATGCAGAAAACTCTTATTCTATGCGTATATCTTCTATACAATCTTCTGTCTATTTATATTGCTTTATGGACGTGTTTCCTTGAAGGACTATGACTTCTCTGATAGTAGATATGCTTGAATCTTCTTGTAGATATCTTCCCTGAAAATCAGCACATTCTGTTTATGAAACTGTTGAGCAGCTTGAATGACTTGGCAGCATGAACTGAGCAGCTTGAGTTATTTTGCTCTGGCAGCTTGAACTTTTATACTGGCAGCTCGAGTTTCTTCAACTAGCAGCATGAACTTTGTACTTACACAGAAATTCTACTAACAGTATGAGAAGTCTAACTAACAGCTTGAGTATACTTAAACTATTTCCCAACAATCTCCCCCTAACTTAAATTCTTTATACAAGACTTTAAGTTCTATACAAATAAGGAAATGAAAAAGTAAACTGTTATTTACAAACCAAGGCTTTCAAAAACTTACAACTGTGCAAGCTTCTGATCTACAGCCTTCAAAAATTCTCTCTTCATCTCTTCTTTATCACAAGATATCCTAACTGATTTTATTTGAAGCAGCATATCTTTTGAAAAATTATAAAACTCGAGATTGAAGAAAATACCAAATCCATCTTTGAATTGAATTCTGTAGGTTCTGGATTTGACAAAAATATGTACTTCCTTGATCTGCTTCCCTTTCTTCTCAGCATCTTCCACTTCTTTTCTTGCAAATTCAGCATCAGCAACTGAACTTAGATCTCTGATGAGTTGTTTTACTTGTGGAAGATCAGATCTGACTTGAGAAACAGACCCTATGTGGTACATCTTTATTAGTTCATCCCTGGTCAGCTTATGGACCATCTGCCAGAATGTATCATACTCCTCTTCTGGTCCAGATTCTCTCCTTATCACAAACTTGACCCTTATATTTCTTTCATCCAGAGACCTGGCAAACCAGTAGTTGATTTCTGGCTTTGTGAAGTCATGTTGATCAATCAACTTTTCTATTTCCATAGCTTTTTGCAAATGGTGCTGAAAGATCACCCTCTTAACAGATGATGGAACAGAAACAGTAGGTTGATCAGTGGGAGCAGGTGCACTGGCAGCTTCAGTTTGGACTGGTTTTGTTGATGGTTGGACTGATTGGGACGGTTGAACTTTTGGTACTGGCTGAACTGCTGAAGAGACTCTTGTTTTCTTTCTTTTCTCCATTTCTTTATCATGTATTTCCTGCAGCCTTTCAGTACTCATGGACTGAGCAATTTTCTTTGGTATGTCTGCTGCAACGGCAAAATTGATCAAGAATCTTCTATTTTCAGCCTTGGTATGCCCAGTTGGCATCTTCCTCTTCCTTTCACCTTGCTTGACCACAAACCCTCTTAGGTAATCTCCTAAGGTTTCATCATCTTGCATTGGGGCATGGGTTTGCTGGTCTAAGGCCTGATCTTGTTCTTCTGCTAATTTTCTGGCAATCTCAGCATCAAAGGCAATCTGGGCTTTTCTGGAAGAAAACTTGTGCTTTGGAGACTCAATGAGAATACCCTTGCCCTTATCTTTTGTAGCAGAAGATGTAGCTTGGACTGAACTGGATGGAGCTTGAATACCTTCTCTTATAACAACTCCAGTTGCTCTTGTAGAAGCAGCTTGAGTTTCTAGGCTAACAGCTTAAGAAGCTGTTGGGACTGCTAGCCTAGAAGATGGAGCTGTTGATGCTGCTTGGACTGTTGGTGTTGGAGCTGCTTGGACTGGTTCAGGAACTTCCTGATTCTCCCCCTTTTTGGAAGCATTGGTTTGGTCAGAAGGACCTACAACCTTTGCCACATGGGTTTGAATCAACTGCTCTAGTTTGATGAGCTTATTTCCACAAAGAGTAAACCCTTTGTGTAGATTAGCCAGTTTCTGATTGTGAGCAGCTTCTGCCTGTTTGAGTGCATGAATTTGTGCCCCCAGTGCAGCAATGATGGACATTTGGTGTTCCAACATTGTTACAACAGGTTTCAGCTTTGGATCCGTTAAGAGCATCAGTTGCAGACTAGTCTCAAGATCAGATAACACCAGGGGTGTTTGTGGTCTATCACTGACATTAACACCAGAAGTAGGAACCTCTGGGCCCCTCTTTTCTTGGTACTGGGGACTTCCAGCTCGTGTTTGCACACTTGCTGTTTCCATGGGTGTGGTCTTAGAGATGTTGGCCCTGTCCTGTGCTTCTTGTGCAGAGACATCAGTAGTGCCAGCCACAGAACCCATATGAACAGTCTCAGAAGAGATGTTCACCTCCTGATTGAGGTTGGGAGTGTCCTCAATTGGTTCCCTTTGGATATTCTGTGCAGAAGGATCCTCCTGCACAGGGATATATGGCTCTTGTCTAAGGGAGGAGGAGGAAGGAGCTCCTCGTCCCCTTTTCCTTTTATATAAGTATTGTAGTGGGCGTGTGGGCTGTACAAAAGGATCAGTGGGAATATCTGTATCATGAGGAGTGGGTTGGGGTCCTGGGGTTGAAGCAGTAATGTTAGGCTGTGTCTGCTCAGGCCCCTCTCCTCTGTTTCTTGTGATGATGTTCATCATTGCAGAGGGCAATGGAGCATCAATGCTAACAAAATTGGCACTTGGCTTTATCAGCCTTTTGATTGAAGATAGTGAGTGCCTATGGGAAACATATATCCTCTTATGTAAATTTGAAGCAGTGCAGGTGTGTGCAATTATTTTTGCCAAAAATCGAGGATACATCAAAAATTTCCCATGCTTCAAGGAATGATGCCTTAACATTCCTTGAAAGATCATATTTGAAAAATTAAACTGTTGGCCAGTAGAAAAGCACACTAAGGCAGTGGCAATATTTGAAGAAAATTCGGACCAACCAGTTCTTTTGGGGCTTAAACATTGCTGAATAATATGCACAAGGTATTTCCATTTAGGAGAAAAATGTGCTTTCAAGAAAGTAAAAGAATCAGCAGGACCCCTATATCCAATATTTTGAAGACCAAAGTGTAAAGCAGTAAGAGATAGGTCTTTTATACCTGTGGCATCTTGAAGATGCAGATGATGTCTGATGGACTCCTCGGTGATATTGATGGTAGTACCATCGATTTTGGAAGTCAGGGTAGGCACTCCATTGATGGTTTGAACATAGGCATGATTCCAGAATTGCTCAATATGAGATATGTATATAGTGGGGTCAATATTGAGTGCATAGTGTATATGGGAGTGCCTGAGGAAGTCCATCATCTCATGGAACGGTTCAAGGTCAGTGTGTTTCAGGGTGTATGGGAGGCAGTTGTGTTCTTTTACGAACTCCATTGATCAAGAAACGACGGTTTAGGGGTTAGGGTTTGAAGAGAATGTGTGTATCGTTCAGAGAGAAAGCAGAAGGCCGTGGAAGAAGAATATGTAACTGGTAGTTACAACTGAACGAAACTGGGACCTTTAAAGGTTTCGAAAAGGTTAGGTCCCGCGCACACATTTGGGAAATTACCTAAATACCCTGCACACTTTGACAGATCAAGTGAAAATAACTAGCAGTCCGAGAAAATGAACTAGCAGCATGAGAAAAGACTCATGCTGTTAGTGTAAATTTGTGCAGATTTTCAATGGAACAGTGTCTCCCCTTAAATTAGCATATTGAGTTGATAATAATAAAAATCAATTAATCCATGTTTACCATACCAATGTTTGATATTAGGAAAGTGAACCTTCCTACATCAAAAGGTTTTGTAAATAGATCAGCTAGCTGATCATCAGTATGTATTTTGGTAACTTGGATTAACTTCTTTTCATTACAATCTCTGATGAAGTGAAATCTGATTTCTATATGCTTGGTTTTTGGAATTTCACTGGGTTTTGCACAATGCTAATGGCACTTGAATTGTCAATATAAATAGGAGTGGATAAGAAATTCATACCATAGTCTCTTAGCTGATTTTGAATCCACATTACCTGGGAGCAGCAGCTTGCAGCTGCTACGTATTCTGCTTCAGTGGATGATGTGGAGACAGTTGTTTGTTTCTTGCATTGCCAAGAGACCAGTCTTGCTCCTAAGTATTGACATCCACCAGTTGTGGATTTTCTGTCAATGTTGCAACCACCATAGTCACTGTCAGAATATGCAGTTAGTTCAAAAGGAGAGTCTTTGGGATACCAGAGGCCTAAATGTGGTTGGCCTTTAAGGTATCTGAAAATTCTCTTAACAGCAACCAAGTGAGAATCCTTTGGTGAACATTGAAACCTGGCACACACACAGACAGCAAACATTATATCAGGTCTAGAAGATGTTAGATACATGAGAGATCCTATAAGGGATCTGTATAGATGAATGTCCACATCTATGCCATCTTTGTCTGTATGGAGCTGTTTATGAGGATCCATTGGAGTGCTTGCAACCTTTGTGTCTTGATAGCCAAACTTTTCCAGTATGTCTTTGACATACTTTGATTGACTTATGAATAGACCAGTAGGCTTCTGTTTGACCTGCAGCCCTAGAAAGAATGTGAGTTCCCCCATTGAACTCATTTGAAACTTTTTGTGCATTAGGGCCTCAAAATCTTTGCACAACTTATCATTAGTTGAGCCAAAAATGATGTCATCAACATAGATCTGGACAAGAAGAATCTCAGCTTTGATGGATTTAGTGAAAAGTGTTTTGTCCAGAGTGCCTCTCTTGAATCCATTCTGTAGAAGATATGATGACAGTGTGTCATACCATGCTCTGGGGGCTTGGTGAAGACCATAGAGAGCTTTGTCTAGCTTGTACACCCTGTCTGGATACTTGTAGTCTTCAAAACCAGGAGGTTGACACACATACACTTCCTCTTCAATTGTCCCATACAAGAAAGCAGACTTAACATCCATTTGATACACTTTAAAGCCTTTGAAACTTGCATATGCTAGAAATAGTCTAATGGCTTCAATTCTTGCTACTGGAGCAAAGACATCATCATAATCTATTCCTTCTTCTTGAGTGTACCCTTGTGCTACTAGTCTTGCTTTGTTCTTGATGACTATCCCTCTCTCATCCTTCTTGTTTCTGAACACCCACCTTGTACCTATTGCTCTCTTACCTTTAGGAAGATCCACCAGAGTCCATACATTCTGAATTTTAAACTGTAAAAGCTCTTCTTGCATAGCTTCAATCCAGGATTAATCTTTTAGTGCTTCTGATGCCTTTTTGGGTTCTAGTTGAGACATGAAACAGGCATGTTCAAAAGCAGCTAGGCTGAATTCTGGAACTGCTTGTTCAGCAACAGCAGTCTCATTGTGGACCATCTTCCTTGTTTGAACAGGAGTGCTTGGATCACCCAGTATTTGATTGAGAGGGTGATACTTATGAACTCTTAGTGTGGGCTCTCTCTTTGTTTGGAAGGATGTTCCAAGGTTTGTGTCATCTCCATCAGAACCAGTGAATGGTTCAGTTTCTGGAACAGTTTGAGTTTCTAGGCTAACAGCTTGAGAAGCTGTTGGGACTGCTAGCCTAGAAACTGCAGCTGTTTCCTTTTGTGTTTGAGCTGTGCTGTCAGGACTTGGAAATGGCACTTCAGTGTCTGGATTTGCATCATGTTGAGTGCTCAGGACCCCTGGAGGATCACATGACAGAAGTGGTAGAGTGGTGAAGTCATCCCAACTTGTTGAATCTGCAGCAGTCTGAAACTTTGTGCCAACAGCATGAGAAATTGTATTGGCAGCATGAGAATGTGTGTTAGCAGCTTCAACCCTGTATGCATCAACTTCTCCTTTTGAGTTGCCTCCAAACGCAACAAAACCTCCATCAAATCCTTTGAAATTCGACAAGCATTCAGAATTGCCTGTCATGTGCCTAGAGCATCCACTGTCCAGATGCCATCTTGTCCTATGAGGAGACCTGTGGTTGCCCTGCACAAATAACAGCTTAGTTAGTAGTGGAGTAAACCCAAACCAAATTGGTTTTGGGTTGGCCTTGTACATTGACATAACTAAAAACTGTTTTTGACTTCTTGTATTTGGTGAGATCTACTGATGGAGTCTTTGGAGAGTATTTAGTGATGATATGAAGTATCCAATTATTTTGATCATCTTTTCTTCTGACAGTCTCAGATGATTCACTAGCAGCTCCAGTTTGGTGCCCAGCAGCTTGAGCTGTGTTAGTAGTGCTAACAGTTTCACTTTTTGCACTACTAACATCAGATTTTGACTTAGCAGTCTGATCTTTTGCATTAGCAGTTTGAGCAACAGATTTGTCCTTGACACACCATATTTGTTTAAAACTTAATTTAGGCTTTGCCAAAACTTGTTTTTGATGTGTGGACTGTTTTTTATTAACTTTTGAGAATCTGTGATCAACTGTTTTCTTTGGAGCTGCTGTGGAAGGTTTCACTTTTGAGTGCTTTGCCTGTTTAGGATTTGATTTTGTGTGATGTACAGTCTGTTTTGCAACAGCTGGTTTGTAAAAACAATCCTTGGCTAAGTGATTCTTCCTTCCACAGTGAAAGCATCTTTTGACAGTTTGAATTGGAACACCAGACTTTTCTGTCAATTTCTGGTTCTTGTTTCTCTGGTTTCCTCTTACCTGCTGTTGTTTAGGAAACTTTTGAACACCATGCTTTTGGCATGTGCAGATAGAAACAGTTTTACCTCTTTTAGTTTCTTTTGATGAAGATGCAGTGTTACAGTTAGAATGTACAGAAACTTGTGGAGTAGCATTGCATACACTCATCTTCTCTTTTCCTTTCTTACTGGAAACTTTGACTTCTATGGGTGCACTCTTTGTGTCACAGTCTCTATTTTGACTCTTATCTTCCTTTGGTTCAGGACTGCTGTCAAGGATAGGATCTACAATAGTCATAGACTCAACTAATGGTTCATTGATAAGTCTATCAGCAACTTCACTCATTGGATGAATGTACTTGTTATTATATGGAGGTGGAGTAGCTCTGTATCCTATTCCTTCTTTGGGATTGACCTGAGATTTGACTCTATCTTTGAATTGAACTTCCATTAGGTGTTCTAGCTTTTGATTTGCTAACTTGAAGTTACCTAAATCTATGTTAACAGATTCAAGTTTCTCATTAGCCTCTAACACCTTCTGTTCAGATTCTTCTACCTTTTTATTCAAAGATTCTATTTTCTTATTGAGTTCCTTTTTCTCCCATTCATGATAGTTTCTATCATACCCCATTTGAAGCTCATTATCCTTATAGTCATTGATCTGTTTTTCCAGATCTTCTATGGCTTGCATATATTCATATCTCCTTTCTTCCATCTTAGCTAGAGTTTTGCACATGCTCTCATTATGATCTCTGTACTTTTTAACCATTTTTTTGCATGATTGAGAGCAGAGTTTAGAATTTACCTCAGATGGTAGTTCAGTTGAGGAGACATTTGAGGTTTCTGCCATCAGTGCTTGATTTTGGAATTCTTCCTCTGTCTGATCACTCCAGTCAAACACATTGTCTTCTTGAGAGACAAGTGTTGTTGATGAGGAAGCTTGGATGGGCTGTGAAGTCCTTGATGGTTGTTGACCTTGAGATCTACATTCTCTGGCAAAGTGACCAAGCTTATGGCATTTATAGCATTCCACTTTTGATTTATCAAAAGATGGTTTGCCATCTGTTTTGGCTTGAAAGTTGGTCCTTCCAGTTCTTTTCAGGAATCTTTTGGCTCTCATGGTCAGCATTGCATTTTGCCACTTTAAATCCATCTCTTCAAGATCATCAGGATGGATTTGTTCCAAGTCTTCAACATTTAGAGCAAATAATCCATCATTGGCAACAAAAGCTTCATAATGAGTTTCAGTAGAATTGCCATCACCACCTGAAAAAGAATCACAGTTATTAGATTTTTCAGAGGACAAAAGAGCAGTGTTGTGATTATAAGAAAAGGATTTCTTTTTAGCATTAATTTCAGTCTCAAACACTCTTAGACTGTTGTATAGATCATCCAATTCTATCTCATCAAGTGTGTCTTTTGTTCTCCACTGTGCAGCATAGACTGTCCATTCTTCTCCAAGAGATCTGAGAAACTTTCTGTTGATCTCATCTTGATCCAGATTGACCCTTGCACTTTCCAGTTCACTTATCAGTTTGTTGAACCTGTCAAAGATTTGAGTGAGGTTTTCATTCTTGCCACCAGAAAAGTTTTCATACTGCTGTTTCAAGAGGTCCTTTTGATTTCTCTTGGTACTTGCATTACCAGCAAACCCCTTCTCTAAGGCATTCCAAAAAGAGTGAGCAGTATAAAACTTTTTAAACTGATGTTGATAAGCATTAGGAATGGCTATTTGTAATAATGTGAGTGCTTTCACTTCATTCATTCTAGCCTTCCTTTCAAGTTCAGTTTTTGGAGGAGTTTTTACTGGTTTTCCCTCAGCATCAAGTTCTGGATCAACTGCAGGAGGAAATTCAACAGCTTCCCATATGGCATAATCTATGAATTGAATATGCTGTTGAATCCTGAGTTTCCACATCTCAAACTCAGTGGGCTTGAGCATAGGCACTTTGAGTCCTTGCCCAGATCCACTGCTGCATTTTCAAATTCCATTGAAAAAGATTAAAAATTTGAAAGAAAGTTTTCGACTTTGAAAAACAAAGAACGACCTGTGGCTCTGATACCACTTGTCAGGATCTATGACTTATGAAAATTATGAATAACCAAGATTAACTGATTTGAATTTATCAGAGTATAAATCAATAATCTTGCTTTGAATCAAAGTTTAATTAAGAAGTTTGCGGAATAACACTTAATTATTTTGACAAAAACTTTCAGAATCAATAATAGCATAAAACATAAGAAGTAATCAAGACTGTTTGTATTGCTGAATTCACTGATTACAATCACCTCTAATTTGTTTTGATTAGACGAAGAACACAAACTGTTCTTAGGGTTTTACAACCTTAGAGGCTTAAGAAAACTTGAACAATAAAGCAATTACAGACTCAAAATATGCAGAAAACTCTTATTCTATGCGTATATCTTCTATACAATCTTCTGTCTATTTATATTGCTTTATGGACGTGTTTCCTTGACGGACTATGACTTCTCTGATAGTAGATATGCTGGAATCTTCTTGTAGATATCTTCCCTGAAAATCAGCACATTCTGTTTATGAAACTGTTGAGCAGCTTGAATGACTTGGCAGCATGAACTGAGCAGCTTGAGTTATTTTGCTCTGGCAGCTTGAACTTTTATACTGGCAGCTCGAGTTTCTTCAACTAGCAGCATGAACTTTGTACTTACACATAAATTCTACTAACAGTATGAGAAGTCTAACTAACAGCTTGAGTATACTTAAACTATTTCCCAACAAAATTAATCCTGCTCCGGATCCTTCTGCCCTCGCGGATTCGTCAGTATATAACACCCATACTTCCCATTTTTGGCGCTATCTTTGTACCTTTCCAGGTTATCGTCGTTATCCTGATACAGTTCCACCATGAAGTCTGCCATGACATGACCTGACACTAAAAGCGATGTCATGCTCTCTGAGTTCAATCGCCCATTTAGCCAATCTGCCCGAATATTCTGGTTTAAGCAGGACCTGCCTTAATGGTTGATCAGTAAGAACCACTATGTTATGAGCTTGAAAATACCGTCTAAGACGCCTCGCAGCATGGACTATCACCAGTGCTAACTTTTCTATCGGTGAATAGTTGACTTCAGGTCCTTGCAGCGCCTTACTCACAAAATACACGAGAACCTATCTTTTTTGCCTTTCTGCCATTAAAACAGCAGCCACAACTTCCATTGCCGCTGATAAGTACATGATAAAATCTACCCTCGGAATTGGTGCCGTCATAACAGGGAGCTCTTGGATTACTTTTTTCATTTCTTGAAACTCCACTTCGGCTTCAGGAGACCAGCAAAAGTTATTTTTTTCTATCGAACCTCTGAGTGTTCTAAAGAAAGGTAGCGATTTTTCTGCCGCTCTTGACATGAAACGACTTAAGGCTGATAACTTCCCATTTAGACATTGCACCTCCTTTAAAGAAGATGGGGACTTCAATTCTGCTATGGCTCTCACCTTTTCGGGATCTGCTCCAATTCCTTCTTTCATTACCTTGTGGCCCAGAAAACGACCTTTTGTAACTCCAAAAGAGCACTTTTCGGATTAAGCTTCATTCCAATACACTTTAATGCTAATAATGTCTCCCTTATATCTTCTATCAATTGAGCCTCATCGTGGCTTTTGACCACCATGTCATCCACATATATTTCTAGGTTTCTGCCCACCTGCTTTCCAAAAGCTTTGTCTATCAACCTTTGATAAGTTGATCTTGTATTCTTCAATTTGAAGGGCATTTTGATGTAACAATAAATGCCTTGCTCAGTATGGAACGTTGTTTTATCCTCATCCTCTTTCGCCATCTGGATTTGATGGTAGCCCTTATAAGCATCTAAAAAACATTTCCACTTATAGTTGGCAAGAGCTTCTACTTTCTTGTCTATTTCAGGCAAAGGATAGCAATCCTTTGGGCATGCCTTGTTTAAATCTTTGTAATCGATGCACATTCTCCAAGATTCGTCTCCCTTCCTGACCATAACGGGATTTGTGACCCATGTCTGATATTTAACCTCTCTCATAATTCCGACCTCCACCAATTTGTTAACCTCCTGAATGACAGCCTTACTTCTTTCTGCCGCCAAAGATCTACGTTTTCGACATATGGGAGTTATGGCAGGATTTACATTTAGTCTGTGTGTTGTCTGGAATTCCTTACCATCTATTTGTAGCATTCGGGGCACCCCTGTCATGTCCAATGGGGTCCAGGCAAAGGCATCTTTATGTTGTTTAAAGAGCTGAATTAATTCAGTTTGAAATTCCACTGTTAAATCCTGACCTACATTGACCAGTTGATCCGGGTATTGATCATTGATAACCACTCCTGCATTCCCCTTATTTTGACCATCCTCCCCTATTATTGTCAGGGTTTTACAATCCACCTCCTTCGGATCTGCCTTGATTGCTACTATCCCATTCCATGAGGAAAATTTAACCATACCATGGTTTGTGGAAACAATAGCTTGCATCTTCCGCAACGTCGGGCGTCCCAGAATCATATTATTTGGAGAGGCTAAACGAATGATTGTAAAAGTCAGCCACTCTGATCTGCTATGGACTCTTTTCCTTCCCCCAACCTAACGTACAAGTTTATCTGGCCTATTGGCCAGGAGGTCTCTCCTGAAAACCCAACCAAGGGCGTCATAGATGGATACAATTGAGCTTTGGCTTCCTCCGACAACTTCTTAAAGCAATGCTCATAGATGACGTCACAAGAACTTCCCCCATCCAGGTATACATTCCGGACTTTTATGCCTTCAACAGACGCCGTTATCATCACCGGACCTGTCCAATCTCCTACCACCGGAAAAGACATTTCTGCCTTCAATGAATCTTCTACAAACTGATATTTCCTTAGAGGTTCTGAGGTTCGATCCCCTTGCCATGCAAACCGCCTGATCATCAGTATCACGTTCGGCTTAGACTTGTCGCTCCCGTCTCCTGTTCCCTTCCCTTGCTAGGAAATTTTTTTTGTTCCACTCTCATCACTAATCTTTCTACTCCTCAGGTCTTTCAACAAATGGGCTAACTTTCCCTCCTTAACCGCTTTTTCAATTCGTCTTTTCAACTCCCAACAGTTATTGGTCTCATGCCCCCGGTCTTCATGAAAGTCGCAATACGCTTTTTGATTTCTTTTGGCTGGTTCAGTATGCATGCATGGCGGAGGGGTAAAAGTGGCACAAACTTGCTCCGTGAATAGAATTTCTTTAGGGGTTTTTGAAAGTTAGGAAGATGTATCTTCCCTTCGTGAATATGGTTTAGAATCTTCCAGGAGTGGATGGGTCCCGCTCCTACTAGCATCTTTGGCGTATGGGTTGTGACGGAATTTCTGAGATCTGGCGTCTCTATTATCCATCCTTCTGCCAGGGTGATCCCTTGAAGTAAAAGAATTCTTACCGTCCTTTTTTTGGGAAGAATTGAGTTTGGGCGGCAATCTCCTTTGATCTGATGTAATTATACATATTCTCCAGCAACTGTTGGTAACTCCTTGGCAAGTCCTGGGATAAAATTTCCACCAACTGTTTTCCTCTTACTCCTTGAATGAATGCGAATATCTTAGCGTCATCAATTAGGCCACTGATCTGCTGACTCTCCATGTTGAAATGATCTAAAACATTCCTCAACATTTCTCTCTCCTCCTGTCGAATACTATGTAACTCTACATAAGTCTTCGTGTACCGCCTTTGCTGCATAAAATTCGACCTGAACTTGTCCCTTAATTCCTCAAAACTATTAATACTTCCCGCGGGCAAGGCTTCAAACCAGAGTCTAGCGGTTCCCTTGAGAGTCATAGGAAACATATGGCACGCTACGGGAGGGACCCATTTAAAAATATTCATGGCCCCTACAAATAGCTACAGATGATCATCTGGGTCGCTAGTACCGTCGTATAGACCCACACTAGACGGTATTTTCAATCAAGAGGATTCAATCCATTGGGTGAAAGGTGAGAGTGTCCATACTGACTGACCTCCTACTGGCATGGGATTAGGGAAGGAGATCGGAGATGCGTTGGTTTGGGCATGTGAGTATGTAGGTGCGTAATGGGTAAGGAGAGGGGTTGAAAATATGACTCTATTTCCGATAGGAACCATGGGTGCAGAATGATTGACAGACAATGTTTGTGGTGTGACAACAGTGGTGTGACGTAGGATTGAAGTAACATGGGGGCTTTGATTACCTTTTGAAGATAGGGCCAGAAAACCAGGAGGTATTACATCAACAGACTAATTAGACTGCATCCTAGTTACAACTATCTCCTCCAAAACTGTATCCTCTTCTTCAAAATCCAGAAACAATCGAGTTGTCACTCCTTCCAGTCTGAGCTTCCTTATACGTTCAGCCATCAATGTTTGCAATGCATCGAATTTTCTATGCACAAATTCCATGTCCACCATCGGATCGCCTTTAGGATCAACATTTTCAATAACTGGGTTATTAACTGGAATGAGATTGTTCGGAATGCCAGAATTTTCCATAATCGCACCGTCGTCGTAAACAAAGAATCCAAACAAAGAAGAAGAATGAAGTTAAACGTGTCCCACGGATGGTGCCAATTGTTTGTTCCATGAATCCAACGATCAGTACGAATTGACGAAGATGAATTTACGGTCTGTAAAACAGAGAAAACGCTTGGGTTAGTGGCACAACAGGAGTGATCCTGCGTAGCCACTCTGATGCTTCAATCAAAAATCACAGTCTGTTTAGAGCTTTTTTGCATAGAGTAAGAATAGTAGGTTTTTTTTTGGAAGAATAGGCTGTTACCTCCTGAAGGAGAAGGGTGATATCCTTTTATACCTTGGCCTTGGATCCGCGTAATTCAGATCAGTGCCAATCCCGGATAGACACCTGTCTCATTGGTTATAACTGATTAGAAATGGAATATGTGCTTACCTTTTGTGCTTTATTAGTCATCCCTGTCCCACGTGATTCACCTATGCCTTATATCTTTTTGGATTTCCCTTATTGGTTACCCATGCGTGTAGCCCTTCTCAGACAGCCACGTGTCCACCCACGTCATCAACCCACAAACAACTAACAATGAGAAATCCTCAATCATAGTAAAAGAAATATGACATATCATCCAATAATCAAAATAAAAGTATCATTTAGCTGTTGTTTGTTTCTTAATAGGTTAATGTTTGTGGTCTGTGAACTTAGCTGTAGAAGTCTGCAGTTAGAAGAGATGGTCTAAAAGTCTATCGTTTTCGAAGAGAAAACTGTTTGTTTTTTTAGATCTTAAAATTTCCTGCCAGAGTTTAATTTTAATTTTTTTCTTTTCATCAAAAAACTTACATAGCTGAATTTATATGGAAAATAAATTGAACAAAAAGACAAAATATATAATCCTAAAGTTTAATTGATTTACACAAAATATGCATACTCCAAAGGTCATGCATTCTATACAAAATATTCATATTCCAAGGTTCATTTTATACAAAATATCCATAACCCAAATACCAAATACTAGCTAGTATTCATCGTATATTTTATCATTAACTGTGCTGCTATTTGATCTCTCAATTGTGTCATTAATTGTGTATTGGATAAATTCCTAAGTGGTTGAACATCTCCAAGTGGTTGAATAACATCATTATTATTATCAATTTGGACATTGGCCTCATAATATTCGGTATAGAGCTCATCGCTTAAACCTTCCTTTAGTATGAAATTATGAAGTGCAAAACACGCAACTGTGATACATCGTTGTGTAACCAATGGAATGGGAGCCATTCGTTTTAAAATAGGAAATCGTGCCTTTAAAACACCAAAAGCACATTCAATCATGTTCCGAAGATTTGCATGTGAATGATTGAGTTTCTCTTTATTGTTTATTGCCTATCTACGACGAAAATCTCCTAACCAATATCTCACATTGTGATATGGTGCCATAAAACCCCGAGTGTTTTCATAAGCATCGTCACAAAGATAATATTGTTAAAGCTTCAGACAATATTCTAATTTTGTGTGTTATCCCTTCCCATCCGACAACAAGATACGTAAATATCATGTTGAAGTCAAATATTGCCAAAACATTTTGATAACAATCGCCTTTTCCTCTTCCTCTATACAAATATTGTTTGTCAACAGGGACAATAGCATGTATCAATGTTCCATCGAGTGCTTCAACTGCTCCATGTATAATATTTATAAATAACATATACAAATCTTAAATGTATTTATATAAAGTATTATATAATATATACAAATCCAAATAAATACAACCTAATTGTAAATGTATTTACCTTAAAAACTCGTCGTAATTTCTTAATATGTCGTGGAACATTTGGATTCAGATTAAAGGTTGTTGGCACTATAATTTCATTGGCGAAATCCATCATTCTTGCCAATACTTCATAAAAAACTTGTGAATTTTTTGTTTTATTTGTTGAAATCTACGCTTTACCACACATTTGATTGTGGCCAACCATCATAAAAAACATAGCTATTTTTTGTTCAACCGAGATATGTTTGCTATCCTTTAACCAACCTTTTGCTTTAAAATGTGAGCAAAGTCGAATAAATGAATCGTGTGACATACGTAGCAATTCGACACACTAAAGGTTATTCCCATGCGATAATTCTAAAGTAAAATGATGCCCTGACATTAGGGAAGTATTATCCCTTTTTCTTTTTCTTTTGTGTCTCGGCCAAAAGTAACGAAGATATAGATACACACAAATAATGAGCACAAGTTTTTCATCATCATTCATGATTAACCTGTCAGAAATAGATGAAAGTTGTCACAAACAAAACCATCAAACTTAATACAATCTTCATAATTGTTCAAACACATAACAATCAACCATAAATTAAAGACAAACATCTAATTCAAACACAACCATATAACAAACACATAATTGTTCAAAGAAACACCCTATTTAAATATGCTTAATGTCGTCGCTGTCATAGTTAGTCATCCTTTTAATACCTCATGGTCTGGTGGCAAAGTCATCCAAGCTTCTCTCATCTTTTTAAATATATTAAATGCCGCTAAGAATAAAGAATCTATATGTGCCAAACCCGATTAATTTTAATTTTTCATAGCAATAATCCATCTTCGACCCAGATGATATGCTTAAGTGCGTTTTGCATATCGAGGGCCAAGTTTTCAAGAGTAACAGAAGGTCTAGCCTTTTTTAGGCCTACGTTGATCAACATTTGTAGCACTTGGATCACCTTCGGTGAACAGTCATCCTCATTAGCAGCTGATATCGTCCAATTTGTACATGTTTTATCGGACGATATCTCGTGTTTTACATAGGTTTTTGGTTGATTTTCGTCTCAAACTCGATCTTATAGGTTTATGTTGTCATTTCAGGTGTTGGTTGAATAAATTGGAGTGAAAGAAGCTGAAACAAGCAGAACTCGGCGAGTTCATCACCATACTCGGCGAGTTCAATCAAAAACAGAACCCCTGATCTCCTCTGAACTCGGCGAGTTCCCAAGCTATACTCGGCGAGTTCACCTAATTCCAGAACCAAACTCACAAGAGGAACTCGGCGAGTTCTTCTATATACTCGGCGAGTACACCTGAAATCTGATAATTTTGGAATATTCCTGATAATTGCCAGATCAAATAGGGAGTCAACAACGCATGAACTCGGCGAGTTCCCTTTCCAAACTCGGCGAGTTCCCCCTATTTGAGATCGAATCAGGAGCTGAAAACACATGAACTCGGCGAGTTCTTCCCCTGTACTCGGCGAGTTCCCTCCAGCCTATAAAAGGAAGATTTTGCTCATTTAAGAGGGTGACGAATTTTTATCAAAAATTTCCATACATATTCTTTGATT
>JAANYP010005012.1:0-84790 GCA_020465985.1 Centrapalus pauciflorus
GCCACTTTTACTAGCTTTATTAAATTCTTTTCAGCACAATCACATATGAAATGATATCTTATGTCTATGTGCTTTGTTTTACTGTGTTTAACTGGATTATTAGTTATAGTTATTGTAGACTGAGTATCTATCCCTATCGGAGTATGAGTGTAAGTCAAACCGTAATCCCACAATTGTTGTTGTATCCACAAAACCTGTGGACAGCAACTACCAGCGAGCTACGTATTCGGCCTTGCACGTTGACACGGCTACAGAAGTCTGTTTCTTGCATTGCCAGGATACGAGCCTCCCTCCAAGGAACTGACAACCTCCAGTTGTTGACTTCTGGTTCAAGCTGCATCCTCCATAATCTGAATTCGTGTATGCTTCCAATTCCAGATCACCATCAGCATGATACCAAAGTCCCAGCTTTGGTTTTGACTTGAGGTATCTCAGAATCTGCTTCACGACTTTCATATGCATTTCTTTCGGATTAGCTTGAAACCTAGCACAAATACACACAGCAAACATAATGTCAGGTCTAGAAGCAGTTAAATACATGAGTGACCCGATCATGGCCCGATATAGAGACGGATCAACATCAGTATCACTTTCTGTACCCGGTCCGAGATTGTGATTCACTTGAATCGGAGTACTAGAGTGAGCCGTCAGCTTCGTTCATTCCATCCTGAAGCGCTCTAGAATATCGTAGACATACTTCGTCTGATGGATAAACATGCCCTCCTTCCTTTATTTAACTTGCCAACCCAGAAAGAAGATCAGCTCCCCCATAGCACTCATCTCAAACTTTGACTTCATAACCTTCTCATAATCTTTGCACATCTGTTCGTTTGATGACCCGAAAATGATGTCATCCACGTACACTTGTACCAAGATAAAGTCTTCTCCCTTTCTCTTCACGAATAATGTACTATCAATTCTCCCACTTTCGAACCCGTTGTCTAAAAGATGAGTTGATAGCATCTCATACCATGCCCTTGGTGCCTGATGTAATCCATACAGCGCCTTATCGAGACGATACACTCTGTCGGGATACTTTGGATCAGTAAACCCAGGCGGTTGTTCCACATACACCAGTTCCTTCACCTTGTCGTACAGGAATGCACTCTTTACATCCAACTGATAGACTTTAAATCCTTTGAAGGACGCGCAGGCCAGAAACAAGCGAATTGCCTCGAGCCTTGCCACTGGTGCAAAAACCTCATTGTAATCAATTCCCTCTTCTTGGTTGAATCCCTTTACAACAACTCTTTCCTTGTTGCGAGTAACAATACCCCGATCATCTCTCTTGCACTTAAAAACCCATTTGGTTCCTATTGCAACTTCTTCTCGAGGTAGCGGTACTAACTCCCACACTTCAAGTTTTCTGAATTGTGACAGTTCTTCTTGCATGGCTTCAACCCAAGAGTTGTCTTTCAGTGCCATTTGCACATTCTTCGGCTCTACTTGCGAGATGAAACAAGAATATAAACATGTGTGATACTCCTCGGAGTCATTAATCATCGACAACAACACTGTGATGATATTCACACTACTCCTAGTTCTCACACCGGTATTCGGATTTCCTATGATGCTCTCAATCGGATGATCCTTGTTTATCCTTGATGTCTTAATCTCATCGACCCTAAGATTATCTCCTAAATTTGATCCTATTTCACCTAACGGAGGTACGACTTGTTGGTACACCCTGTGTGACGATAGCAGTCTAATCGATCTGCGTTATGATTTAAGTAATATTCTGAATATTAACAAGTGTTTTGATATATATGTTTAATATGTGTTTGTCTGTTATTGATTGTGTGTTTGAACTTGATGTAACATATTACAAGAAGTTCAAACATAAAAGTCAAAGATTATGTCAAACATAAGTTAAAACATAAGTTTCATCACGTAAGTGTTTAAATGTATTGGCTAGATTCGAATAGGTTAAGGAAGACATTCGAATCTGTGATAGATTCGAATGTATCCTTAGATTCGAATAGGTTAGATTCGAATCTGTCAGATGGACAGATTCGAATGAGGCCTTAGGCCAGATTCGAGGTTGGCCCACAACAGACTCGAATCAGGGCCTATAATTAGGGATAGACTCGAATCATTAGCGAACCTTTGGCAGAATTCGTGAGGAATTAAGCAATAGGCGATCTCGAGTTTATCAGCTAGGTGAGTCCCGTTTCGGAGAGAATTAGTACGTAGGATCGTTCGTGTGTCGTTCGTTCAGCGTCTAATAGTCTCCGTGTTTCCGTTGGTTGAGAGTTGTCCGTCTGACCGTAAACGAGGATTCCGCACTCGTTCACGGGTCCGCGTCTAGATAGATCTGTCAGTGGTAGACCTTACAAGTGGTATCAGAGAAGGAAGGCATGTTTATCCATCAGACCAAGTATGTCTATGACATATTGGAACGGTTTGGGATGGAAGGAACAAAGTTGACTGCCCATTTTAGCACGCCGATTCAAGTGAATCACAATCTCGGGCCGGGTACTGAAAGTGATACCGATGTGGATCCGACTTTATATCGGGCCATGATTGGGTCACTTATGTATTTAACTGCTTCAAGACCTGACATTATGTTTGCTGTTTGTATTTGTGCAAGGTTTCAAGCGAATCCGAAGGAGATGCATATGAAAGCTGTGAAGCGGATTCTACGATACCTCAAGTCGAAACCGAAGCTGGGACTTTGGTATCACGCGGAGGGAGATCTAGAGTTGGAGGCGTTCACAGATTCAGACTACGGAGGATGCAGCTTGACGCGCAAATCAACGACTGGAGGTTGTCAGTTCCTCGGAGGGAGATTGGTGTCCTGGCAATGCAAGAAACAAACATCGGTAGCCGTGTCAACGTGCGAGGCCGAGTATGTTGCTGCTGGTAGTTGCTGTTCACAGGTTCTGTGGATACAACAACAATTGCGGGATTACGGTTTGGCTTATACTCAAACTCCAATTAGGATAGACAATCAATCAACAATTGCTATAACAAATAATCCACTTAAACACAGTAAAACAAAGCACATTGACATAAGGCATCATTTTATTCGTGATTGTGCTGAAAAGAATTTGATCAAACTGGTTAAGGTGGCAACTGAAGATAATAATGCTGATTTATTTACCAAAGCGTTTGATAAGTCACGTTTTGAGTATTTAATTCAACTTAATGGAATGCGCAACCCAGAGTAAATTGACCTTAGTAGTATTTTATTTCCTTTTATAGTTGTTATATTTCTTTCTTTTTAGTGTAGTCTGCTAATTTAGGAAAGTTTCTAATTTAGGAAAGTTTCTATTTTTAGTAAGTTTCTATTTTTAGTAAGTTAGAAGATTAGCTTAGTTTAATGCGTTTTGCTATGAAAAACAAAAGAAAAAAGAGAGAAAATTACAAAAATACAAAAAAAGAGAATATCAGAAAAGGAGTTAAGTCTTAGATACATAGGTTCAAAGTGACGAAAATTAGCACCGTCGTTACAGACTCTAAGTGTTTAGGCTTTCACACATAATGCAACTAAATCCTAAGTGTTATACTTTATTTAGTTCGATGTGTTGGTAGGCATAATACATATAGGGAATCACAAGGCTAATAAAATATTCTAGAAAAAATCAAGCGTGTCACTAACTTAGATGTACGACCAATCGGTCTTAATTTTTATGTACAAGACATACAAACATTGAGTCTAAATGAGGTATGCAAATTTTCTGGGGATGTATGGCAACATCAAATACATCTGAAAATGGAAAGAATAGAAATATCATATAAAACTGAGAGTCGAAAACATGCAACTCTGTTGTACGTAAGTACAGACCTGTTGTCTCTGTTTAGATTCGGGTTAGCAGACATGTCGCTTTGTTGTACGTCAGTACAGACCTGTCACCGCTATCTGCTAACTTTAAAGTTAAACCTTAAGTCGAACTAAGACACTTTGTTGTATGAGAATACAGACCTGTGTCCGATGTTTGTCTTTTAAAGAAAGTTTGCAAATACCAACAAGTTAGAATTTTGTCTGTGTGCCTTGATCATAAAAGTATGTCTAAGTCTGAGTCACGTAAGATAATTTCCTGATAAATAAAAAGGCCAAGGGATATTCCGAAATGTAGAGTGTTTAACAGGGTAAAATACCAACAATCGGCTAAATGGGTATGTCACGACAAACAATCAAAGGAATCAAAAATTCCTAAGTGTGAAAGTTTAAGTACTGAAAGTTAGTATCGGACATCGCTATCTGATTGAACCTTTCTTAGACTATACTCATCAAAAATATGTTGTTAAGTATTTAGCTTAGATTGTAAATTTTCTTAAGTCTAGATTAAATTTTTTGGTCAAAATTTTATTTTACTTTATTTTATTTTATTTTTACCTTAGTTTATTTTATTTCATTTTAGTTTAGTTTAATTTTTACTTAGGTAAAAGGTCAAAAATTACTGAGGGTGCATTCAAAGTTGAATAAAATAATCAATGCGTGAAATATCTGAGCTTAGGGTAAAAGATTTGGCATAGTTTATCTGGTTACACTACACAGTAGAAAATAGTTGGTAAAAGTTGAAAATATTTCAAAATTTCCGAAATTTTTCTAAGTGTTGGAAATTTCGAATCTAAGACAGACTCGAATGTGAGATACTTCGAATCTGTCAGTAGACTCGAAATTGCATAGACTCGAAGGTAGGTAGTATAAATAGGTCCACAGTAATGGCATTTATTTCTTACTACCCTCGAATCTGATTTCTCGAATCTGTCTTTGGCGATCTCGAATCTATTCTCGAGTCTATCGAATCTCTACTAAACGACATTTCGTCGAGTTTGAAGTCTTTGTGTTCGATTCTAATCTCATATCTAGGTATAATCAACAGGATTGTACAAGATTTTGGTGGTTTAATACACAAATTTGGACTTAAACATCACATTTTGATGTTTTATAGGTCAAAATAGGGTTTTTGCAAAATTACCAAGTTTGGACTAATAAAAGATCAAATTTAAAGCATAAATCTATGATTAGAACCTAGTTGAACTAATGTATGTGATTTACCAAGTTCAAAATGGTTAAAATCTTGGGTTTTGGTTGAAACAATGGCCGACGGCCCTTCGAGTCTGTTCATGCACTTTCGAATCTGTTCATGGATGTCTCGAATCTATCATTAGATTCGAGATGATCATGGGATTCGAATCTGTCCATTAGACTCGAATAGGGACTCCTCGAATCTGTCCATTAGATTCGAAAATGGACACTTCGAGTCTGTTCCCTTCGAATCTGTACTTTATTTACTTTGTTGAATTTAAATTTTATTAAACTTGTGGAAATTTAATTGTGCTAGATTTTGTATTTATTCAAATACAAGATAAAACAAATTTGAATTTAAACAAGTTTATTGATTTTTAATAATAATCTAACAATTTTATGTATTGTGCAGATATGGCGCTTCGTGCTTTTGTTCCCAAGCACAATATGGTACTGAATCCTGCCCATAACATCCCTGAGGCGCAGGGATTTCGAGAAGTTTTGGATTTTCTGGCGGAATCTAGGATAAGTTATGTGCTGTATGAAAACATTCCGATTGTGATATCCTATGTGCGTCAATTTTACGATCACTTGCAGGTTGACTGCACTGTCACCCCGACAGTGTTAAGAACTAGAATTGCCGGACAACCTTTGGTTTTCTCCGCTGATATTTTGAGACAAGTGCTACAGTTGGGTTCCCTAGAACAAGAAGACGGGCCTACAGACTTTCCTTTAAGTATTAGGCAAGCAGCTTTTTTGAGAATGGGATACAGCTTGGACGTTACAAAGTCGTCATATATGAAGAGTGGCTTGATAGGACAATGGCGTTTCCTGGTCCATGTGTTTATGATCTGTTTTGCACCGAAGAAAGCTGGATTTGATTACATTGTATCAAAAATCCAATCAGCAATGATCGCGATGGTATACAATAAGAAGTTTAGTTTCTCGCAGCTGATTTTCTCGGAATTTATCCATCAAATCACGGCTCCTGAGAGAGAAAAGTTCCTTTTGTATCCGAGGTTTGTGATGCTGTTGATAAGGCACTTCTTGCCTGAGCTGCCACAATCTGATGATGCATTGACCGTCAATGTTATAGAGAAGCGTATCTATTCTGACTGTTCCTCACACCGAGGAAGGTTAGCCGTTCCGGAGGCACGTCCACTTTTTGGTGCAATTCTGGACAGGGAATTTCAAGCTCCGAATGATGCCAACTGGGCAGGAGTAGTTGGTGTCCAACAACAACAACAACAGCGACAGCAACGTCCACAGCGGCCGCGTGATCCGAGACGACAACAGCAACCAGCAGCGAGTCAAATCCCGGCAATCAGGCCGTCATCAAACCAACAACCAGAAGTAGAAGAAGCAGGGACTTCGACTGGTCATGAAGCTGAGCCCTCAGATATTCATGAAGCAGGGCCTTCAAATGTTGTGAGAGAAGCTGACCACCTAACACAGACACTTAATGAGATTTGGGAGGCAGGGCCGCATGCCGATGAAGATGTTGCAGCAGCATTGGTGGATGAGCTGCTGAGTCCGCCTGAAGATAATGATGATATATTTCGTGATGTTGACGAATATGAGCCAGAGGGGGCTGAGGCAGGATTGACATCTTCGGAATCTGAAACCGAATCAGATGAAGTTCATGAGGTGGTAACTACCGAAACTGGAAGTCGTTTTGAGACTTATGGTTCTAGATTGATTGTCAATCAAGGTGGTTCGAGGAGGAGAGAGACCAGGGAATTGGAGGAGTCCGATTATGAAGAAGAAGAGATTGCTACGTTAGTGACGAGGCCACGCGCAAAACGTCATAGATTCATGCAAGGATCCTCGTCAGTCTCCGCAGAACAACCAGAAACTCCTCAATCTCAAAACCCTCAACCTCAAGAACAAGAACCTCACACCAACATTCCACCACCACCACCTCACGATGATCCTTATATTCCATCACCAATCACTCCAACTCCAATTCAGTCCATCCCATCAACCTCATCCTCATACGCCGACAATCAAAGGTTTCAGCAGCTCAAAGCGCGAGTCGATTTCCAAAATATCCAAATCTTAGGCCTAACAAAGGCAGTCGGCGAGATTCAGACTCATAATGCCGATCTAAAGAAGATAGTGGACACAGTTCAGGAAGAGAACTTAGAGCTGAAGGCCTTTGTTTGCGATCAGTCAGCCGAGATAAGGTCGATGCGCTCCCTTATTGAGCAGTTAATGAAGAATCTACAGGCTCAGGGGGAGACATCGTGCCGTGATCAGGAAGCACAGAGACCGAGAGATGAAGATGATGAAGACAACCAAGGCAATGATCCCAGCCCACAAAGACAGAATGAGCCAGTAGATTTTTCTGCTGCTCAGACTGCTCAATCTGAGGGGGAGCCTAGTAAAAGGGGAGAAGTAGGAGGAGCGGGAGGAGAAGCTAGTTCTTCAAGGAATTTAGACAGCGACATGATCGATGCGCTGAAAGATATTAAAGAAGAGCTGATGGAGTTTGATTTTGAAGATGAAATGGAAGAGTTGGAGGAAGGGGAATTTATTCCAGATGATGTTGTTGACTGGAAATCTGACGACGAAGTGATAGAGGACGAGGACGATAATGTTAATGAAGTAATCATCAATTCACAACCAGTCACTGAATTTTATGAGAGCTCAAATCATAATGTGATTGATATTGATTACATCAAGGTAGCCTCAGTCGAGGATAAAGAACTGGAGGAAGCTGAAAAAGAGCCATCTAGAGCTGATCTGTTAAATCTTTGGTTCAAAAAGGAAGAAAAGAAGGATCAGCTGAAGATGAAGAAGACAATGAGAATTCCAAGTGCCGGAAACTTTTGTGGAGGGATTATTAGCTGGTTCTTTGACAGAGAACTGCAGCTGTTCATTTTGAAGAGAAGGGATGGACTTCAATACTTGAGGCGGACATTGAAAGCGTTTAATTCTTTGCCCAAGATTGAAGTTAAAGAGTTAGCCTGGAAGGAGCTGATCAACATTGGAAATGATCCCTACGCGAGCGTTATTGAAAGAATTATAAGGAAAGAAGGGCGATCAGGCAGATTTGAGAGGCTTAAGACGAGATCAGGCAAGAGGGTCGAGGATGGATCAAGAATAGATCCTCATACTGGAAGACCTTGGGCTAGAATGATCTATAAGCCAGTCAAATGCTTGAAAAGAGTGCCAATAAAGCCAATGCCACAAAATGTTTTGAGCAACATGAAGTGGTGGTACCTGGAGATTGATACTGCTGAAGCTATAATGGAGGATCAAGACGAGCAGGTAATTTTGAAGGTATACGACCCTCTGCATTTGATAAACCTATCTAAGGACGACCTGAAGAAGCTTCACGATCAGCCTATATTCTTCACTGAACCATGGAGATCTGAAGCCAGGAAGTTCCAAAAGGTAGTTAAAGTTTGTATAGAGGCAGGGTTATATGCAGGTAGTAGCGTCTATAGCTCTAGTACTTAAATTTGATGTAATGTAAATAATTAGAAGCTATCGTCAAGGGGGAGTCTGTTGGTACACCCTGTGTGACGATAGCAGTCTAATCGATCTGCGTTATGATTTAAGTAATATTCTGAATATTAACAAGTGTTTTGATATATATGTTTAATATGTGTTTGTCTGTTATTGATTGTGTGTTTGAACTTGATGTAACATATTACAAGAAGTTCAAACATAAAAGTCAAAGATTATGTCAAACATAAGTTAAAACATAAGTTTCATCACGTAAGTGTTTAAATGTATTGGCTAGATTCGAATAGGTTAAGGAAGACATTCGAATCTGTGATAGATTCGAATGTATCCTTAGATTCGAATAGGTTAGATTCGAATCTGTCAGATGGACAGATTCGAATGAGGCCTTAGGCCAGATTCGAGGTTGGCCCACAACAGACTCGAATCAGGGCCTATAATTAGGGATAGACTCGAATCATTAGCGAACCTTTGGCAGAATTCGTGAGGAATTAAGCAATAGGCGATCTCGAGTTTATCAGCTAGGTGAGTCCCGTTTCGGAGAGAATTAGTACGTAGGATCGTTCGTGTGTCGTTCGTTCAACGTCTAATAGTCTCCGTGTTTCCGTTGGTTGAGAGTTGTCCGTCTGACCGTAAACGAGGATTCCGCACTCGTTCACGGGTCCGCGTCTAGATAGATCTGTCAGTGGTAGACCTTACACGACTTCAGACGGTACATTTTCTTCCTCATGATCATTATCTTCGGAATTAGAAGTACTAGCCTGATTCTCATTTGTAGGTAACTCAGGTTCAATCTCTGTTGGAGACCCATCTTCTGTCGTAGTAGGCTCAGAATTTGATGGAAAGCTTGTCTTTGGAAAACCTTGATTGTCGTCATTCAAGTTTAATGACGAGAAGTCATCCTCCATTGTACCTACATTTCCAACAACTGGTATGTTAAATGATTCAAACAATGAGTCATAATCAAATAACCACTCAGGATCTGTTTGGGGTTCATGTGAATAACTTGTAACATCAATGTTGAACACAATTTCTACCGTACCATTTGTTTTGTTAAAAACCCTTTTGTTTGGTGAGATAGGCACATAACCTAGGAAATATCCTTCGTCAGCCTTTTCACCAAACTTAGGTTGATGTTTTGTTTTTAATAAAGTACACGGTACCCCAAACGGTTCAAAGCCTGTTAAACTTGGTGGTCTTTTATTCAGAACTTCATAACAGGTTTTGTTCAATGACTTGACAGTAAGGACCCGGTTTAAAACATGACATGCGGTATTCACTGCCTCCCCCCAAAACATGGTAGGAAGCTTTGAATCCGAGAGCATGGTCCTTGCTGCCTCAATCAAAGTCCTATTTTTCCGTTCTGCCACCCCATTTTGTTGTGGCTCATATGGTGAACTAAATTGATGCACTATGCCTTTGGATAGGCAATATACACCAACTACTGTGTTTTTAAACTCTGTTCCATTATCACTCCGGATACATTTTACCCTCGTCCCATAGGAGTTTTCGACTAGATCTAAGAACCCAATCAACTTTGCAGTCGTTTCGTCCTTCGTACCTAAAAAAGAAAACCCATGAAAACGTGAGTAATCATCAGTGATTACTAAACAATACCAACTACCACCTATACTCCTTTTGTTGATAGGTCCAAATAGATCCATATGCAACAAATTGAAAGTGGAAGTTATCGAGTTCTCAGTCTTTGATTTGTGTGACTTCTTGTGTTGTTTTCCTTTCTTGCACGGTACACACTTGTCGTCGAACTGAAAACTCTTCAGTGGGACACCATGCACCAATCCATGTTTAGTGATGTAGCTCAATTTCCTTAGGTGCAAGTGTGCCATGCGTCTGTGCCATAAAATGGATTCTGACTCTGAAGCTTTGGATAGAAGACATATTTTTCCCATCGATGAATCCAATTTGTTCATGTCCATCATGTACAAATCATCCTTCCTTGGGGCTCTCATCATTATCCATTCTTCAGGTACTTTAAATCCCGGTTTTAGCACTAACACCTCAGTATCTGTAAAAAGTATTGAGTTCTTCTTATCACAGATTTGAGATACACTAATGAGATTATGATCAAGTTTATCAACATGGTAAACTTGATCAAGTGTGATAGTCCATTAGTGACCACTCCAGTACCAGTGATATGACCTCCTTGATTCCCAGCGAATGATACAAATCCCCTGTTCCCTCCCTTGAAGTCTGTGAGCAGACTCCTTTCCCCAGTCATGTGCCTAGAGCAAACACTGTCGACGAACCACTTGTTGTTTAGACATGTAATTATCTCCTGCACATGAAAGAAAAGAAGTTAGTTATCACGGGGAACCCAAGCCATGACTGACTTGGTAATACCATTCTCATCCACATACGTGAACTCCTTCAAATACCCATCTGTTAGGCACAAAAAGGCCTCAGTCAAACCTGTTCTGCATCTGAGGGGGAGACTCTAAATCAAACCTGTTGATGCACTTGAAAGGTATAATTTAAGGCCTGTTTATGCCTTATTGAAAACTATTAAGTGATTTGCAATATCAGCCAAAGCTGTTCTATGTGTTGCATTCATTGCAACAAAGACAGTTTTGTCCAAGCTGTTCAGTCTGCTGAACGGGCTGGACATAAACTGTCTACGCTGCTCTACACTAGTGAGCAGCTTGGGCAGTTACAAGTGTTCTGTTCTTTGTGAACAGAGCCTGTTCTTTGTGAACAGGCTAAACACTCTTTGGAATATGTTTCCAAGTCCTCATGTATTGTTTTTGGCTAAAAGATCAGTTTACAAAGTCGAAGACAAAGTGGAAATCAGAACTGCACAGCCTGCCCACGTTGTTCTGTTACATGAAGACAAAAGGATATTTGAAAAAGGGTGACAGACCTTTTTCTTATATCAAAATAGGCCTTAACAAAGAAAGAAAGACGCAAAGTTGACATTCCTTATTTAGTTAAAGCCAATACAACAGTAGACAAAGTGAAAAGACAAAAGTTCTGCCCACATGAAGACAAGTCTGCTTTTCAGAATGTGCAGAAAAGTTTATGTTGTCTTTTCAACAAGACTTTCCCTTTTTCCTTTCGTCCAATAAATAAGCCTCACTTAGATCCTCTGAGTGAGTATAAAAAGAAACTTCCAAGGATTAAAAGATTAAGCCAAAAAGCTAAGTGCTGAACCCAAGAGTGATCGTGCATTCAAGTGTGTCTTTCATGCATGCAATTCTACCTGGATAAAACAGTGCTTTGTGTCTAAGCTGTTCTTATCCAAGCTGTTCCTCTGAGTCTTGTAAACACAGTGAGTGATTCTTAGTGAGTGTATTCATTGTAACTAGTTTAAGTCTGTCTTAGACTAGTTAAACATATTGTTGTATCTGTCATCTCAGCTTAAACCTTTCCGCATTCAAGCTCGTTTGTAATTAACATTTGTTGATAATACATACAAACATTGAGAAAACTGTGTGTAGTTTTTAAATTGTTGTATTCACCCCCCCTCTACAGCTTAAGGCTATATACTTGGGATATCTTTCGGGACCTACAACTGGTATCAGAGCAGTTTAGAGTGTGTGTCATTCTAGATCTCTCATTCTCCCAAAGTTTCCATGGACAACAGTGCTGCAAGTTCCTCATACTATGACAATGGTTCAATGGGCAAACCTCCAAAGTTCAATCATCAGAACTTCTATGGTTGGAAGTGCAGAATGATGCTCTACTTAGAGAATCTGGATGTACAACTACCAGAGATTGTAATGGAGGGTCCCTATGTGCCAACCTCTGTTACAACCATAACTCTGGCGGTTGAAGGAGCTGCTCCTGAAATCAGAACCTTTGAGAAAGCCAAAGCTCAATGGTCTGATGAAGACAAAAGGCTGGTGGCTCTGGATGCAAAGGCCAGGAATAAACTGGTTATCTCTCTGCCTGATGATGTGTTCAAACAGGTTGAGAAGATGAAGACTGCAAAGGAGATGTGGGATACTTTGTGTACCGTCTATGATGGACCCACAATCACACTAGACAACAGGATTAACAATCTTGTTAGACAGTATAAACTCTTCTTTGCAAAACCAAAGGAGACTCTCACAGAAACCTACACCAGGTTTACTGCTCTTGTTAATGATCTCAAAGCTGTTGGGATCACTAAGGACAGCCTGACTCTGGTGAATAAATTCTTAGATATCTTGCCTGAAGAATGGAATTATTTTTCAACAATTTTAAGAAATTCAGGTACCATCAGAAATATGGATCTTGTTAACTTGTATGGATCCTTACTGAATGATGAGCAGTCAAGGCAACAGAAGAGAAATGCCTTGGAAATGTCTAAGAGAGGTGCAGCCTTTGTGGCCAATGTGAGACATCCTGGAAATCAGGTAGGTGATGTGTTCACTCAACCTGATCAACAGGCTGATGATAAGGAGGAAATGTCAGATGAGGGAGACAATGTAGAGCTTGCTGAACTAGATGATGAGCAAATGATAGCCATGCTTGTCAAAAGGTTCAACAAGAAAAGGTTTGGAAGAAACATGCTGCAGGGAAGTTCAAATGCTGTCAAAAAGAAAGTATTTGACAAGACCAAAGTTGAGTGCTTCAAATGTGGCAAAACTGGCCATATAGCAGCTGACTGTGTGTCAAAAGCTGTTGGTCAGTCATCCAAACCACACAACACAAACAGAGATGATGGCTTTAGGGCTAAGTATTTTATGGCCATGGCTAAGCTAAGGAAGTTGGAAAACTCAGTGGTTTCCAACCGACAAAAGGGACTCATGAAGAGACTTGTGATTGGGAGGAGTCTGATTCATCCTAAGATGAAGAAGACAATCAATGTCTGATGGCCAATGCTGATGTCCCATCAACAAGCAACTTCAAACAGGATCTGTGTAAGGTCTACACACTACACGGATCTATCTAGACGCGGAACCGTCAAAGAGTGCGGAATCCTCTTTAACGGGTAGACGGAAACAACTCTCACTATGAAACACGGAGACTATCAACGAGCTGCACGAACGACACACGAACGCACCTACTAGAAGATTCTCTCGGAAACACTAACCTGATGATAAACTCGAAATCGCTTAATGCTTAATCACTCTCGAATTCTGCAAAAAGTCTGATTATATTTCGAGTCTATCCCTAATTATAGAGGCTAATTCGAGTCTGTCATGGGCTAAACTCGAATCCGGCCCAAAGACCATTCGAGTTTGTCCTTACTGACATTCTCAAATCTGCCTAAGTAAGCATATTCGAATCTGTCTAACTGACCGATTCGAATCTGACCTAGATTGGAATCTTGGTCCTTAGACATTTCGAATCTACTTTGTCACATACTCAACTTGATATTGAAACTTATGTTTTTAGCTTATGATTGATTTTATCTTTGATCTTTATGTTTGAACTTCTTGTAATACATTACATTAAGTTCAAACACACAAACAATAATAATTAATATCAACCATATATAAACATATATATCTAACACTTGCTAAACCACAATGTTGGATCACTTAGACTGCTATCGTCACACAGGATGTACCAACAGACTCCCCCTTGACGATAGCTTCTAATAATTCACACATTTGATTAAGAACTTTGTTTATTATTTATTCAAACTACTTCCAGCATACAAACCCTTTTCAACACACACTTTAACTACATTCTCATACTTTCTAGCCTCACCATCCATATGAGTACCACTTGAAATCTTATGAGCATGCAAAATTTGAAGGTCATCTCGAGAAAGGTTTACCAGGTGAAGAGGATCATAGTTTCTAAGAATCACCTTTTCTTCAAAATCTTCCATCACCGCTTCTCCCGTTTCACTATCAACATACCACCAGTTCAGATTCTTCATGACGTTCAGTGGCATAGGCTTGAGCGGCACCTTTCTCAGACATCTTACGGGTCTGTATTGAATCTTCATCCAAGGACGCCCAGTTAGAGGATCAATTCGAGAATGATCTTCTACTCTTTTTCCTATCCTTGGATTTAGGCGTTCAAACTTCCTTGACCTTCACTCTTTCCTTATGATTCTGGCAATTATATCTGCGTAAGGGTCATTGCCGATATTGATTAGTTCTTTCCAAGCTAAAACCTTGATCTCAATCTTCGGCAGTGAATTGAATACTTTCAGAGTTCGCCTGAGGTACTGGAGCCCATCTTTTCTCTTGATTATGAATAGCTGCAGTTCTCGATCAAAGAACCAGCTTAATATACTTCCTGACAGTTTTCCAGTACCCGGCACCCTCATCTTCTTTTTCAGCTCTAATTCCTTCTGCTCAGCCCTGAACCACAGCTTTCTTTTCTCTTCATTAGTCAGTTCTCTGGCAGGTTCCTCTATTGATGACTCAACATTTAAAGCAGCATTAACTACTTCTATGTTAACAACATCATCTCCTTCTATTACATACGTATCAGTGATTGGATTTTGCTGAATGACGATCTCATTGGCTTCATCGTCTTCGTCAGCACACACCTCATCATCTGATCTCCAATCAACAATTTCTTCAGGAACAAATTCTCCCTCTTCTAGTTCCTCCATATCTTCTTCAAAGTCAAATCCCAAGTCCATCGGGTCATCATCGAGATCCATGAGAGCATCAATCATCTCATTTATCTCATACTCTGTAGGTTTAGACGAACTGGCTTCTCCTACTTCACCTCCCAACTGACTAGGCTCCCCTTGAGACTGAGCATCCTGAGCAGCAGAAAAATCTACTGGCTCATTCTGTCTTTGAGAGCTGGGATCATTGCCTTGGTCATCTTCATTATCATCGTCATCCCTCGGCCGCTCCACTTGATCACGGCAGGATGTCTCCCCCTGAGCCTGTAAATTTTTCATTAATTGCTCAACTAGGGAGCGCATCGATCTTAGCTCAGTTGCTTGATCAGCGACAAAAGTCTTTAACTCTAAGTTCTCTTCCTGAACTTTTTCCACTATCTTTTTCAGATCGGCATTCTCCTTATCAATATTGGCGTTATGTTGCTGGAGTTCACCGATTGCCGTGGTCAGGCCGAAGATTTGGATATGTTGAAAGTCAACTCTATCATTAAGCTGCAGAAACCTTTGATTGTCGGTGTATGTGGATGAGGTTGATGAGATGGACTGAATTGGAGTTGGAATGATCGGCGATGGGATGTACGGTTCATCATGAGGTGGTGATGGTGGAATAGTGGTTTGAGGGTCCTGTGGTTGAGGAATTTGAGGTTGAGGAATTTCAGGTATTTCTTCTGAAGCTGAAGTAGATCCTTGCATAAATCGATGACGCTTGGCCCTTTGCCTCGTCACTAATGGAGCGACCTCTTCTTCTTCAAAATCTGAGTCATCAGACTCTCTTGATGCTCGCCGCCTTGAAGCTTCTTCATTAATTACCACTACTCTAGATCCATAAGTTTCTATCCGAACTGTTGGTTCTGTAGATACGGACACTAGAGCTTCAACCTCTATCTCCTCCATATCGTCTGACTCAGTTGCTGACGATGACAAGTCATTACCAGTTTGTTCTGGTTCATATTCATCAACATCCCTTTAAGACATCATTTTCTCCCTCTGGAGGCTCTAGCAATTCTCCAATTAATGCTGCAGATATTTCTTCATTGGCGTGAGGACCAACTTCCCAAATTTCATGTAGTGTTTGACACAGTTGATCAGATTCAATTGGGATATTCAAAGAGCCCGCCTCTTGTACCTCTGGCTATTGACTTGTAGAAGGCCTAGTTGCCTGAGTCTGACTCGCAGTAGCTCTTTGTCGTCTCCTTTGTAGCTGTGCACGTGGTTGTTGTTGTTGTTGTTGCGGTGGCTGTCTGGCTTGAACTTCCACTTCTCCTGCCCAGTTGGCATCATTCGGTGCTTCAAAATTCCTGTCAAGTACAGCTCCAAACAACGGTCGCTCGACCGGAACCGCCAACCTTCCTCTATGAGAGGAGCAATCAGCAAAAATCCTTTTGTCCATGACTGCTACACTTTGAATCTCATTTAGCTGAGGCAAATTCGGCAAGAAATGCCTGATGAGCATCATTATGAACCGAGGATATAGGAGAAATTGTTGATGCTCTGGAGCCGTGATTTGATGAACGAACTCCGAGAAAAACATTTCCGAAAAGCTGAAGGGCCGATTATATACTAAGGCGATCATCCCGGATTGGATCTTCGAGACTATATAATCAAAACCGGCTTTCTTGGCTGCAAAACAAACCATAAACACATGAGCCAAAAATCTCCATTGACCAATAAGCCCGCTCTTCATGTAAGATGTCTTAGTAACATCCAGGCTGTAACCCATCCTCTGAAAAGCTGCTTGCCTAATACTTAAGGGAAAGTCAATAGGCCCAGACTCTTCTTCCTGAGATCCTAGCTGCAAAACCTGACACAGCATATCGGCAGAAAACACCAATGGTTGTCCTGCTATCCTTGTTCTCAGCACTGTCGGGGTGACAGAGCAATCCACCTGTAGATGATCATAGAATTGGCGAACATAAGGAATAACAATCTGAATATTATGAGACAATGCAAAAGCAATCCTAGATTCTACTAGGAAATCCATCATTTGACGAAAACCCTGCGCCTCGGGGATATTATGGTCATAGGGAATGACCATATTATGCTTCGGTACGAATATTCAAACAGCCATATCTGCACAATAGATAAACTATTAGAATTATTAAAAATCAATAAACTTGCTTAAATTCAAATTTGTATTATTTTGAACTTGTTTAAGTACAAGATCCAACACAAATGAATTTCTACAAGTTTAATTAAATGTAAATTGAATAATTTAAATAAAATGACAAATTCGAATAGACAGATTCGAAGACACCCCTTTTCGAGTTTGATGACAGATTCGAGTCTAATGACCTTCTCGAGTTTACTGACAAACTCGAGAGTGGCCTTGAACAAATTCGAACCCGTCGGCCCAACTCATCACCAAAACCTATGATTTTAACCTTTTAGGACTTAGAAAATCACATACATTAGTCCAACTAGGTTCTAATCACAGATATTTGCCTTTAATTTGACTTTTTACCGGTCCAAACTTTGTAATTTTGAAAAACACAATTTCGACCTATAAAGTTTCAAATGTCGGTGATTTTTGGCTTTAATGGTGTATTAAACTACATGAATCTTGTACAACCAAGTTGATTATACCTAGATGTATTAGTAGAATCAAACACCAAAGTAAGAAACTCGACAAATTGTCGTTTTTGTGGAAAATGATAGATTCGAGCAGATAGATTCGAAATCGCCAATAGATTCGAGAGTATAGATTCGAAAACAGTAATGACTTAATGACGGTACTGTTAACCTATTTATACCACCTACCTTCGAGTCTATGGCTACTTTCGAATCTACTGACAAATTCGAGATTACCCAATTTCGAGTTTATCCTAAACTCGAATTACACCAAACACTTAGAAAAATTTCGAAAATTTTGAAATAACTTCAACTTTTTCAACCTTTTCAATGGTATTGTGTAACGGAATAAACTATGCCAAATCCTTTACCCTAAGCACAAGATTTTCACGCAGTGTTTATTTTATTCAACTATGAATGCACCCTCAATAATTTTTGACCTTTTTCCTAAGTAAAAAATAAAATAAAATAAAATAAACTAAGATAAACTTAAGGTAAAAAGAAGATTTTTAAAATTTTGACCAAAACATTAACTTAGACTTAAACTACATTTATTACAACTTACAATCTATGCTAAACGCTAAACAAAATATTTTTGATGAGTATAGTCAAAAAAAGGTTCAATCAGATAGCGATGTCAGATACTCACTTTCAGTACTTAAACTTTCACACTTAGGAATTTTTGATCCTTTTGATTGTTTGTCGTGAAATACCCATTTAGCCGATTGTTGGCATTTACCCCTTTAAACATTCTACATTTCGGAATATCCCTTGACATTTTTATTTATCATGAAATTATCTTACGTGACTCAGACATAGACATACTTTTATGATCAAGGCATACAGACAAGGATTCTAACTTGTTAGTATTTGCAAACTTTCTTTAAAAGACAAACATCGGACACAAGTCTGTATTTTCATACAACAAAGTGTCTTAGTTTGACTTACGGTTTATTACTAAAGCTAGCAAGACAGCGGTGACAGGTCTGTACCGACGTACAACAAAGCGACTTATCTTGCTAACCCGAATCTAAACAGAGGCAACAGGTCTGTACTTACGTACAACAGAGTTACATGTTTTTGACTCTTAATTTTATATGATTTTTCTATTCTTTCCATTTTAAGATGTATTTGATGTGGCTATACATCCCCAGAAAGTTTGCATACCTCATTTAGACTCAAAGTTTGTATGTCTTGTACATAAAAATTAAGACCGATTGGTCGTACATCTAAGTTAGTGACACGTTTGACTTTTTCTTGAATATTTTATTTGCCTTGAGACTCCCTATATGTATTATGCCTACCAACACATCTAACTAAAATAAAGTATAACACTTAGAATTTTAGGTGCATTATGTGTGAAAGCCTAAACACTTAGAGTTTGTAATGACTGTGCTAATTTTCGTCACTTTGAACCTATGCATCTAACACTTAACTCCTTTTCTGATATTCTCTTTTTTTGTATTTTTATGATTTTCTCTCTTTTTTCTTTTGTTTTTCATAAGAAATAGCAGTAAAAGAAGATAACCTACTAACTTACTAAAAATAGAAACTTACTAAAAATAGAAACTATCCTAAATTAGCAGACTAACTATAAAAAGAAAGAAATACTACAGCTATAAAAGAAAATAAACTACTACTAAGGTCAAATTACTCTGGGTTGCGCATTCCATTTAGTTGAATTAAATATTCAAACCGTGACTTATCAAATGCTTTGGTAAATAAATCTGCATTATTATCTTCCGTTGCCACTTTTACCAACTTGATTAAGTTCTTTTCAGCACAATCACGAATAAAATGATGCCTAATGTCTATGTGCTTTGTTTTGTTGTGTTTAACTGGATTATTTGTTATAGCAATTGTAGATTGGTTATCTATCCTAATAGGAGTTTGAGTGTAAGCCAAACCGTAATCCCGCAATTATTGTTGTATCCACAGAACCTGTGAGCAGCAACTACCAGCAGCAACATACTCGGCTTCGCACGTTGACACGGCTACCGACGTCTGTTTCTTGCATTTCCAGGATACCAGTCTCCCTCCTAGGAATTGACAACCTCCAGTTATTGATTTGCGCGTCAAGCTGCATCCTCCGTAGTCAGAATCCGTGAACGCCTCCAACTCTAGATCTCCCTCCGCGTGATACCAAAGTCCCAGCTTCGGTTTCGACTTGAGGTATCGTAGAATCCGCTTCACAGCTTTCATATGCATCTCCTTCGGATTCGCTTGAAACCTAGCACAAATACACACAGCAAACATAATGTCAGGTCTTGAAGCAGTTAAATACATAAGTGATCCAATCATGGCCCGATATAACGTCGGATCCACATCGGTATCACTTTCAGTACCCGGTCCGAGATTGTGATTCACTTGAATCGGTGTGCTGAAATGGGCAGTCAATTTTGTTCCTTCCATCCCGAAGCGTTCCAATATGTCATAGACATACTTCGTCTGATGGATAAACATTCCTTCCTTCTTCTGGTCAACTTGTAACCCCAAAAAGAAATTTAGCGATCCCATTGCACTCATCTCGAATTTCGACTTCATCACCTTCTCGAAATCTTTGCACATCTGTTCGTCTGATGAACCAAAAATGATATCATCGACGTACACTTGTACCAAGATGAAGTGTTCTCCCTTTCTCTTAACAAACAGCATACTATATATCCTACCCCTTTCAAACCCGTTCTCTAGCAGATGGTTGGATAGAGTCTCGTACCACGCCCTTGGTGCTTGATGCAATCCATATAGAGCCTTATCTAAACGATATACTCTATCAGGATATTTTGGATCTGTAAATCCGGGCGGCTGTTCTACGTACACCAGCTCCTTCACTTTTCCATATAGGAAAGCACTCTTCACATCTAGTTGGTATACCTTAAAGCCCTTGAAGGAGGCAAAAGCTAGAAACAACCTAATGGCTTCCAGCCTTGCTACTGGCACAAACACCTCGTTGTAATCGATTCCCTCCTCTTGGTTGAAACCCTTTACAACTAGCCTAGCCTTGTTGCGAGTGACTATACCCCGATCATCTCTCTTGCACTTAAAAACCCATTTGGTTCCTATTGCAACTTCTCCTCGAGGTAATGGAACTAACTCCCACACTTCTAGTTTCCAAAACTGTGAAAGTTCTTCCTGCATCGCTTCAACCCAGGAGTTATCCTTAAGTGCCATTTGCACATTCTTAGGCTCTACTTGCGAAATGAAACAAGAATAGAGACAGGTATGATATGCCTCGGAGTCGTTTATCATCGACAACAACACTGTGTTGTTATTTAAACTACTCCTAGTCTTCACACCTTCGTTAGGATTTCCTATGATGCTTTCTATAGGATGGTTCTTGTTGATCCTAGAGGTCTCTATCTCAGCAACTCTTAGATTATCTCCTAAATTAGATCCTATTTCACCTAATGGGGGAACAGTCTCAGCTACCACATTTTCCTCCTCGTGGACATTTTCGTCAGAGTTGGAACTTGTTGCCTGAGTCTGATTCTCAGTGGTAGGTGCTTCTGGATCAGCAACTTCTGGAGATCCATCTTCAGTCGCAGTAGGTTCGGATGCGTATTGAAATGTAGTCCTCGGAAAGGTATGACCATCGTCATTCAGATGTAATGTCGCCATGTCCTTTTCGATTGTACCTGCATTTTCATCCAAAGGAATGTTAAATGACTCAAATAATTTATCATAGTCAAATATCCATTCCCGACCTGTTTGGGGTTCATGTGTATAACTTGTGACTTCAATGTTATACACAATTTCCACTGTACCATTTGTTTATTAAAAGCCTGTTTGTTTGGTGAGTTCGGCACATAACCTAGGAAGTATCCTTCGTCAGCCTTTTCACCAAACTTCGGTTGATGTTTTGTACGCAATAAAGTGCATGGTACCCCAAACGGTTCGAATCTAGTTAAATTAGGTGGCCGTTTATTCAAAATTTCATAACAGGTTTTGTTCAAAGATTTGACAGTTAGGACCCTGTTTAAAATATGACATGCGGTATTCACTGCCTCCCCCCAAAACATGGTAGGAAGCTTTGAATCCGACAACATAGTCCTAGCTTCCTCAATCAGTGTCCTGTTTTTACGTTCGGCCACCCCATTTTGTTGAGGCTCATATGGTGCACTAAATTGATGCACTATGCCCTTTGAAAGGCAATATACACCAATTACAGTGTTTTTGAACTCAGTTCCATTATCACTACGTATCCTTTTAACCTGTGTTCCGTAGGAATTCTCCACTTGGTCTAAGAACCCGATGAGCTTGGAAGCCGTCTCGTCCTTTGTACCTAGAAAGAAAACCCAAGAAAATCGTGAGTAATCGTCAGTGATAACCAAACAATACCAACTACCTCCTATACTCCTTTTGTTGATTGGACCGAAAAGATCCATATGCAACAAATCGAATGTAGAGGTTATGGAGTTCTAAGTCTTGGACTTGTGTGTCTTCTTATGTTGTTTGCCCTTCTTGCATGGTAGACACTTGTCCTCGAACTGAAAGCTCTTCATAGGCACACCTTGCACCAACCCATTCTTCGTTATGTAGTTCATTTTTCTTAGGTGCAAGTGAGCCATGCGTCTGTGCCACAATACTGATTCCGTCTCCGAAGCTTTGGATAACAAACAGATTGGCCCCATCGAAGTATCCGGCTTGTTCATATCAAGCATGTACAAGTCATTTTTCCTTGGTGCCTGCATCAATATCCATTCTTCTGGTATCTTGAATCCCGGTTTAAGCACTAACGCTTCAGTGTCAGTAAAAAGCACTGAATTCTTCCTATCACAGATTTGAGATACACTAATGAGATTATGAACCAGTTTAACAACGTGATAAACTTGATCCAAGGTAATCATCCCATTAGTGACTTCTCCAGTTCCAGTGATAGTTCCTCCTTTATTTCCCGCGAATGATACAAATCCCCGTTTCCCACCCTTGAAGTCTGTAAGGAGACTTCGTTCCCCTGTCATGTGCCTGGAGCATCCACTGTCGACGAACCATTTGTTGTTTGGACCTGTGGTAATCTCCTGCACATGAAAGAAAATAGGTTAGTTATCACGGGGAACCCAAGCCATAACTGACTTGGTAATACCATTCTCGTCCACATACTTAAACTCTTTCAAATACCCATCTCGCCTTTCAGGTGACTTAGGTCGTTGAACAGGAGTTTGTTGTGGTGCCGAGTGATGTAAATTCACCCTTTGCCTTTGAGTAGGCAGTTGTTGTGGAGCTCTCGAATAATTCCGATTATATTGCATTTCAGATTGTGATCCCTGAGCTCTAACCGGTGCCTAATGTCTAACAGGAGTATGTGACCTAACTGGAGTGTGTGCCCTGCTAGGTGTTGTGCTCCTATAGACTTGTTGAGGTGCTGACCTAGATTGATTAATGACACGATTCGGTGAATTAGTCCTAACCGCTTCTTTTGGTCCAACCTTTACCGGTGTTTGTTTCACAACATATTTTGGTGCAGCCTGCATAGTTTTCTCGGTACTCTGAGAACTACTAGTGCTTGCCACACTTGTTGAGGGTTTAGGCTGTTCTGGCTTCACTGTCTTAGGTGTAGTATCAACTTTCCTATGTGGACAGGTAGAAGCAACATGCCCCCTCTCGTGACATCTAAAGCATGACATTTTGTCAGTTGGCTTCTTTTGTGAGCCCTTAGTCTTAGGTGTGTCACTTGTGTCCTGGTCTTTTTGAACATCTATCGCGACTGGTTCATCTCCCTGATCATTAAAATCAATTTTATGTTTTCCTGCAGGTGTTTCACTGGAGGAAGCCACAAATTTGACTTTCTTAACCTTGACGGTTGTATCAGTCACCTTAGGTGTATTTTCTATACAGGCTCAGATATAGGTGCAGGTATGTCCTCTAAGTCTACTGATTTATCAGTTTTCTCCTGAGGTTGAGGCACGTAGTTTGCATTAAAAAGGTGGAGGAATTTCATGAAATCCTAGACCTACAGGCTTTTTAGATTGACGTTGAGAATCTAAAACTTTCCCTAGGTTCAGGCTTGAATTCCTAAACTTCTCTAGCTTACTATTGGCCTCTGCTACCTTTACCTTTGTTTCTGCTAGCTTTATGTCTTTGTCCTTAAGATTTTTGGTCAAGGCCTCTACATGCTCATACATAAGCTCTAACCTAACACACTGCTCACTCAGTTTGTCTTTCAGAACTATTACATCTTGAGCATCAGCCTTAAGTTTTTCTTTAAGATCTTGCTTAATGTTGTTTAGGCTAGCGTTATCAGCCTTTAATGACTCATTTTGAGCAGTTATTGTTTGATGTGATTCTAAGACTAGATTTAACCTATCGTTAGAAGTAACACATAACAAGCATAATTCATGAAAAAGAGAGTAAGTCAGACTAACCTTTGTGTGGTCGGATTCCACGTTGGCCATTTGAGCGGCAAACTCCAGAAGCGTCTGATCATTCGTGTTCTCCACCCACATCGGACTGCTGTCCCTTGTGGTCTGCTCTTCCTCTTCACATCTATTCTCCGTGACTTCAGCCATAAAAGCCCGAGCATTTGATTCCGGATGTGAACTCCAGTCGTAGGTATCATCCATCTGTCTGTCTGATGTGACATTTAAAAGTAGACCAGCTAGATTGGCTTGACCGGCAGATGAACTCGGAAGGTATCGTTGTTGAGACTGATTCTGAAACTGTCCATGATGTTGTTGCTGTCCTTGGTAATTTTCTACCTTTGGTCTATGACATTCTCTGGCGAAGTGTCCCAGACCTTGACAATTGTAGCACTTGACTTTGGACTTATCAAAGTCAATCCCCTTATTATTCATCGTCAAATTCCTCCCAGTTCGTTTGATGAATCTTTTAACCCGTTGGGTTACCATGGCCAGTTGCCATTTAAGGTCCATCTCCTCAAGATCGTCAGGGTCGACCTGATCGTAGTCTTCATCCCAGAGAGCAGGATCGTTAATTTTCCCCTGAACGCAGTTCCCGTATGCGGCCACAAATGAAGCAAGCAAGTTCAAATGTTCTTCCGCTGATTTAGCGCTCATGGGCATCTTAGAATAGCTCTGAGATATCGTTGCCTGTGCTGCTTGAGGTTGCTGTTCTTCTGATCTTCCCAACCCTAAGAACGCTCGATTCAATGTGTCATCAGTCTCTGTTGGTGACGACGTTTCTCCGGTGAAAAACGCTGTAGCAGTCTTCAGATCAGCTGCGGCTGAAGGTTTTGTTGATTTTCCAAAATACATCATTGGATTCTGGACTTGTTCGTAATCCGTTTCGGCCTTCAGTAGCTCGAAATGATAAGCTCGCAACGTTCCCACAATATCCTCCAATGATTGGGTATAATACTTGTCTTCATTAAGCTTGATCATTGCCACATACATAGCCCATTTGGCTGGTAAGGCATCAAGAAGTTTATTGTTCTTGTCGGTGTCAGTATACTCAATCCCATGACTTTCAAGTTCCGTCAACAGATGATAGAAACGGGTGATGGTATCATCCAGCTGTTCATCCTTCAACGCCTTGAAAATCGCAAACTGTTGTTTCAACAGCTCCATACGCTTTCTTCGAACCCTTGGATTACCCTCACATCTCTTTTCCAGTGACTCCCAAAGTTCCTTAGATGTCTTCTGAGTCCGGAATGTGTGTAGAATATCCTGAGGCAACGCCATTCGAATTATCGAGAAAGCTCTGTTCTCGGCTTCATAAAGTTTCTTATCATCTTCTTTCATCATCTGATATGATAAGACTCTCTGACGGCCTTCGACTTCTGAGATCGGTGGAATGTATCCTTCGTCAATACACACCCACATGCGCATGTCATTGAAACGCACAAAATCTGCAAACCGATCTTTTCACCAATAGTAATCCTCGAGTTTCATCAGCTTAGGCGGAGTGTTTGCCTTCCCGACCTCGTGGTCCATTTCCAGAAACTTTTGAAGATTTGACATCGTCTCGAAAGTAATTGAATGGTAACTTAATTAATTTAATTCTTTCGAATGTAGATAGGTTCGAATATAATTAATTTTAAATTTGTTTGGGATTAAATTCGATTAAGTTTGATAATTCAACTAAATTCGAAGATGATGACAGATTCGAAAGTCCTTAAATTCGAAGGTCAAGCAAACTCGAACACTCAGTAGATTCGTAGCCCTATTCGAAACTAGCACAAACTCGAATTAAACTCGAAACAGTGTTTTTCAAACTCAATAGGAGCGATTTTGGTTAGACTCGAGACTAAGAATAACCCTAATTACTCCTAACAGATTCGAGCACTGCAAACTCGAAAAACGGCTAACACTTCGATTTCTTTACGTTTTGCAGATTAAATCAATATTTTTACAACGAAAAATATTGATTTCGATCAAAAACGTGAAAAACACGAAGTATTTCCCGGATAAGAATTTGCTAAACTCGAAAAACACGAAAAACACGAATTGGAGAGAAAAACCGTCCAAAAGCGTCAAGAAACCTAGAATGTATCTAGATGAACACGAAGAACACCAAGAAAACCCCGCTGGCTCTGATACCACTTGTAAGGTCTACACACTACACGGATCTATCTAGACGCGGAACCGTCAAAGAGTGCGGAATCCTCTTTAACGGGTAGACGGAAACAACTCTCACTATGAAACACGGAGACTATCAACGAGCTGCACGAACGACACACGAACGCACCTACTAGAAGATTCTCTCCGAAACACTAACCTGATGATAAACTCGAAATCGCTTAATGCTTAATCACTCTCGAATTCTGCAAAAGGTCTGATTATATTTCGAGTCTATCCCTAATTATAGAGGCTAATTCGAGTCTGTCATGGGCTAAACTCGAATCCGGCCCAAAGCCATTCGAGTTTGTCCTTACTGATATTCTCGAATCTGCCTAAGTAAGCAAATTCGAATCTGTCTAACTGACCCATTCGAATCTGACCTAGATTCGAATCTTGGTCCTTAGACATTTCGAATCTACTTTGTCACATACTCAACTTGATATTGAAACTTATGTTTTTACCTTATGATTGATTTTATCTTTGATCTTTATGTTTGAACTTCTTGTAATACATTACATTAAGTTCAAACACACAAACAATAATAATTAATATCAACCATATATAAACATATATATCTAACACTTGCTAAACCACAATGTTGGATCACTTAGACTGCTATCGTCACACAGGATGTACCAACAATCTGGCTGAAGCTGAAGCCTTCAGCAGGTTAGAGAACTGGAACCCTATAATGATGTATAAGAAAAAACAACCATCCCAGGTTTGGTACTTGGACAGTGGCTGCTCAGGACACATGACAGGTTGTAAGGACCTGCTGAGTGATCTCAGGCCTGAAAAAGGGCCAAAAGTCACCTTTGGTGATAATGTACAGGGATCCACTGAGGGATATGGAACTCTTAAAGCTGGTGCTGCAGTGTTCAAAAGAGTAGCCTATGTGGTTGGGCTGAAACATAACCTTGTTAGCATAAGTCAACTGTGTGATCCTGGCTACAAGGTTAACTTTGATGAGCACCTGGGTTACATATTGGACCCCCAAGGCAATGTTGTGTTGTGTGCTCAACGAAAGAAAGGTGTATATGTTGTAGACATGCAATCTGCTGATCCCTCAACTGAAACCTGTTTTCTCACAAGAACAAATGCAGACCTAAACTGGTTATGGCACAAAAGGCTGTCACACCTGAACTTCAAGAACATCAACAAACTCTGTAAGAAAGAGTTTGTGACAGGTTTGCCTTCTATGACCTTTGTTAAGGATAGACTCTGCACAGCTTGTGCGAAAGGCAAGCAGAGGAAATCATCTTTTAAATCCAAGCATAATTCTTCTATCGATACTCCTCTTTTCTTAATCCATATGGACTTGTTTGGACCTGTCAATGTCCCAAGTTTAGGAGGAAGAAAATACACTCTAGTAGTGGTTGATGAGTCCTCCAGGTACACATGGGTTATCTTCCTAAAGAGCAAAGGAGAGGCTGCTAGAGAAGTTATTGGATTTGTGAAAAAGATGGAAATGCTTAACTCCGCCCAAGTGAAGCAGCTTAGAAGTGATCATGGTACTGAATTCAGAAGCAGTACTCTTGAAGACTTTTGTGAAGAGAAAGGAATCACTCAAAAACTTTTCAGCTGTAAGAACTCCACAACAAAATGGAGTTGCTGAAAGGAGAAACCGAACTCTCGTTGAAGCTGCTAGAACCATGCTGTGTGCATCTGGTTTACCTTCATCATTCTTGGCTGAAGTTGTTAACACTGCCTGCTTTACTCAAAACAGATCCTTAGTGGTGAAAACGTTCAACAAGACTCCCTATGAGCTGCTCAAAGGGAGGAAGCCAAATGTCAGTTATTTCCATGTGTTTGGGTGTCCCTGCTTCATTCTGAATCAAAGGGACCAGCTAGCAAAGTTTGAACCAAAAGCTGATGAAGGTGTGTTTGTTGGTTACTCTGCTATCTCCAAAGCCTACAGAGTGTACAACAACAGAAGAAAGGTGATAGATGAATCTATCAATGTCACCTTTGAAGAGTCCAAGAATGCTTCCACCAAAGCTGTTCCTGAATCAGTTTCAGGAGAACTAAACTTTGATGATCTCATGCATTCAAACAGTGAAGAGGACTCAAAAGCTTCCACTACATCCAGTGTGGAACCTGTTAATCATGATGGGCATGATGATGATTATGTCAATACACCCTGTGTGAGTAAGTGTACTGACTTAATTACAACTACATGTCCTGAGCCTATCAATGTTGATTTTCCTGAATCCTCTGGTGATATGTTCAACAGTGGACAGACATGTTCAACAGTGGACAGACATGTTCAACAAGTGAACAGGCTCAAGACAACAGTGTGTCTGAAAATTTTGAAAGCTGTTCAACAGGACATGCTGAAGATGTCAATAACTCAGGAGAATCCTCATTGAAGAATGATCCTAAGTGGGTCAGATGTCACCCCAATGATCAAATAATTGGTGACATCAACAAAGGGGTACAAACAAGGTGGGACAGCTTAGGGAACTTCTGTATGTTCTCGAGTTTTGTTTCACTAATAGAGCCAAAGAAGGTGGATGAAGCACTAAAAGATGCCAATTGGATCACTGCCATGCAAGAAAAACTCAATCAGTTTGAAAGAAACAAGGTATGGAAGCTGGTCCCTACTCCTAAAGGTAAACTATAATTGGCACTAAATGGGTTTTCAGGAATAAGATGGATGAGCAAGGTCATGTCATTAGAAACAAGGCAAGACTGGTTGCTCAGAATTATAGAGAGGAGGAAGGAATTGACTATGATGAGACATTTGCTCCTGTGGCCAGGCTAGAAGCAATTCGTTTGTATCTAGCCTACGCTGCTCATAAGAGCATTAAGGTATTTCAAATGGATGTGAAGAGTGCATTTTTAAATGGGAAGCTGCAAGAAGAAGTATATGTCAAGCAGCCTCCAGGTTTTGAAAATGAACAACATCCAGGTTTTGTATATAAGTTGGACAAAGCTCTCTATGGTCTCAAACAAGCCCCTAGAGCCTGGTATGACACTCTTACTGAGTTCCTTATGAGCAATGGGTATTCCAGAGGTAAAGTGGATACCACACTGTTCATAAAGAAGGTGAAGACTGATATTATGCTTGTTCAAATATATGTGGATGACATAATATTTTGTTCTACTAATGAGCAGTTATGCAAGAACTTTTCATTACTCATGAAATCCAAATATGAAATGAGTATGATGGGAGAACTTACTTTCTTTTTAGGATTACAAGTTAAACAAACCTCAACTGGAATTTTTATAAATCAAAGAAAGTATATTTTAGATCTCTTGAAAAAGTTTAAATTTGATCAAAGTTCTCCTATTAAAACCCCAATGGAAACAAATGTAAAATTGGATGCTGATGCTAGTGGCAAAGCTGTTTCAGTAACAAATTTTCAGATACCTGAAGGGTACACCAGGTTTGGGTCTTTGGTATCCCAAAGACTCAAGCCTTGAACTAACAGGTTATTCAGATTTTGACTTTCCAGGCTGCAGGGTAGATAGGAAAAGCACTACAGGTGGATGCCAACTCCTTGGTGGTCAGTTGATAAGTTGGTGTAGCAAGAAGCAGAACTCGGTGTCTACTTCTACTGCTGAAGCTGAGTACATTGCTGCTGGAAGCTGCAGTGGGCAGATTCTTTGGATGCAGCATCAGCTTGAAGACTATGGACTTGTGTATAGAAAAATTCCTATTCTGTGTGATAACACAAGTGCCATAGCCATTTCCAACAATCCAGTATTTCATTCAAGAACAAAGCGTATTGAGGTCAGACATCACTTCATCAGGGATCACATTCAGAAAGGTAATGTGGAGGTAAGCTTTATTTCCACTAATGAACAGCTTGCAGACATTTTCACCAAACCTTTTGATGAAACCAGGTTTAATTACCTTGTCAGTAAGCTGGGCATGTTAAACAAGAGTGACTAAGTGTCCTCAAAGGTCTAAGACTTTGTATGTCTCACACTGCTCAAGTTTTCTCAGAGCAGCTTAGGCAGAACAGGCTATGTATATTCTGTACTTAGCCATTTTTCTGAAAAACCTGAACAGCTTGAGCATACAACAGGCTGAACAATAACAGTTTATACGTCCAGCCTGCTCTGATGGTCCATTCTCCACCCTACTCACTCCTTCACACTGTGCTATAAGACACTGTCTTGTAACCTGTTCAGCTATTGAACACAACATGATCTTAAATTAGAACACAGGTTGAAAGCACAGTGTGAAGAGTGAACAACTTGAAGAATGAACAGCCTGTGATGACCCTACTCATCACAGGTTTGACCAACAGCTTAGAGCAATAGTTTTAACTACCTTTCTTCACAATTAAGTAACTTAATTTTTGTTTTTATTTAATTTAATTACTGCGGATAATGTGGGTTACGTGTGTTAGTGATTAAAAAGGGCTCAAGTGGTCTGACAAACGGTCTGACATGGACAACCGTTCCGTTTTCCGTTAACGACTTTTTCAAATCAACCGCCCAAATGTTTCTCTCTCATACCCACTCACATTCAAATCCTATAAATACCCCCTACTGTTTCATCTTCGTCTTCCTCACTATTTCCAGAAATCTTCAAGAACCCTAAATCAACTAAGTGTCTTCTGCTTCTCAAAATACCAAAACCTTCACAAATGGCTCAAAGAAATAATCCCTTTCTTCCAGTGTTTGTTGGTGATGATGTTGTTAAACACTCATCAGTTATCACAATGCTGACCATCAAACCCACTAACTACATTGCTAACCTAACCATTCCCAAAAACTATGTGAGGAAGGGTTATGAGCAGATGGTGGAGTTTCTTCAAGTTCATCCGTTGAACTATGCTATGACTGCCACTCCTGGTGTCCTGTACCAGGAGATGGTGTACGAGTTTTGGTACACTTGTGCCTACAACCCGGACACCAAAGTCATTAAGGGTACTATTCTCAATGGGACTCAGACCTTAGAGATAACGATTGATCTTCTCAAGAGGGTTCTTCATCTGCCAACCGCTGCATCATATGACAAGCCTCAACCTGAAGATGATCAAATGGGCAACCTGCTACGCTTCTGTGGTGTGGCAGAACCCAAAATCGTAGCAACATTGTTTAGGAAGGATCTGTCTCTGACCTACAGCTTTCTTTTTGCCTCGGTGGTAATGTGCTTCGGAAGTAAGGTTGGTTCCTTTGACCAACTGAGTCGTGATGAAGTTCCCATTGTTCTACAGCTGGTGGATGGGACAACAATTGACATGGCCAAATGGATTTTTCTGAAATTGAGGGGCCTGGTACAACAAGAAACCCGTCCAGCTGTTGTTTGGTATCCAAGGTTTCTAAGCCTCATCTTCAAGCATCATTGTGGTGAGCATCTATATAACTCTCAGCCTTTACTTAAGACTGCTGCATTCCCTGTCATAGGGAATATAGTTTTCTATACACCTGTTCTACCCAATGAGCCTCCTCTATCAACTCCAATGAGGAGGTTACTAGGGTTAGTGGAAGGACCTTCTGATGTGAGGGTTTCTCCCAAGGGAAAATCCAAAGCCAGGTCCAAACTTGTTAAAAGGACCCTGGCAACCACTGAGGCTGGGCCTGTCCACAAGAAGGCCAAAACAGCTCAGTCTGAGTCTGCTTCCTTAGCCTCTGTGGCTGAGGGGGAGCAGGCTCCTCACCCTGGTTCATCTGTTGAACCTGAAGCCTTTGTGGCTGGTGCCTCTGTGGCACCTGAGACCTGGAACAGGCCAACCCAACTGTTCCTGACCCAGTCTCCCACCCTGTCCAAACAGAACCCATCACCTCTCCACAATCACCCACTTCATCCATCCAATACCATCGCAAATCACTCGCCAAAAAGAAACCAGTCCAAACAACCAGCTCCTCTGTTCCCTCTCAACAGGGTTCAGTTGTAAGAGAAGATGCCCCTGCTGCCTCTCCTGTTTTGGGAGAAGGTTCAGCACAATTGGAGCCTGCTTCACTCCAACCTGAGTCTACCTAGAGTCAGCCTAGACCCTTTGGTTCCTCCCAACAGGAACCAATTGTACAAATGGAGACAGCCACCTCAACTATTCCAGCCTCCCAACAGGCTGAGAATATTGAAAGACAGGAGTCCTCTCCACTCCATACTGCGTGCACACTGTCCCCACCTGATACTTCTCTACACCCTGAGTCTGCACGAGGTGTCCACCCTGCTGGTTTAGACCAACCAGCAGATCAGCCTCAATCTTCTGTTCCCTATGATATAGCTGTTCAACGCCACACAGCTGCTGAGGGACCAACAACACAAGCTGATGAACCTCAGGGAACATACCATCCCTTTGGTGAGGCTGCCCCTTCTGTGCAAATTCCATCAGCAGAATTTACCATTGCTAATGTTGAAATGCATATCCCATCTCCCCATGATGAGGTGCTTTTACACCAACGCACTGCAGAGGGAACATCCACTGGCCTTAATGAAGGTGTTGCAACACAAGCAGCATCTGAAAGGCCCCCAACATCAACCCCTTCTCCTGATGATGCAGATACAGCCACTGCTGAGGGACTCTTTGACCCCTCCAAGCTGGGCCATATTACTTTTGCCCAGGCTATGGAACTTCTCTCTAATGTTCCTCTTCCCTCTCCATCACACCCTCAAACACCAGCCTCATCATCTTCATCTCCATCAACCCAATCTAAAAAGTCCACCCATACAAAGTTGGTTCTTTAGAAACCTCTATGTCCTCTCTACCCTCTCTTATTTCAAACTCTGTGTCTGAACAGCTTAAGGGATTCTTTGATCTGTTCAAAGATTCCTTCCCAGCCACTCCACAACCTGATAACTCTCCACAGCTTCTTGCACTCACTGCACAGCTGCAAAATGTCTCCACATCCCTCTCCTCAATTCTTTCACTACAACAGGACTATGTGTCCTCAATGACAGCTATTTCTCAACAGCTGTCATCTCTCCTAACTTCTTGCAATTCTACTCTTCCTACCACTCTGGCCAGCTTGAACACACTCATTGGCTCCCTATCTAATTCTGTGTCATCAAACCTTGCTAATGTGCAAGATTCTCTTGAACTACATCTTGCACAGCTTCAAAGTTTGCTGTTCACAGCTTCTGATAGGGAAAACATTGTCAAGCTGACCTCTCTTGCTGATACTTAATCCTCTTCTCTTCAAAACTGTCTTTCCCAGCTTGCAGAGGTGAATGACAACCTGGCTTTCTTAGTGAATAGCCTTGTTGGTCCCAAGCCTGCTAGCAAGCCTGCTGACTTTGTGTCTTCAGGCAGACTAGGTGTTGAAGGTGCTGGTACATCTCCTTCAAAGGGGGAGAAGTCATCTTCCTCGAAGACTAAGTCTAAGGGGGAGAAAACTTCTTCTCCTAAGCAGAAATCAGTGCCTGCAATACCCACTGGTCAACCAACAGGAGCATCTACAACAGGTACAATGGAAGGTGCTTCCCAAGCTGCTCAGCCTACTCATGCTGAATCTCCAAACCCTGCTCAGTCAAAGGGGGGGGGGGGAATTCACTCCTGAGGGAAGGCCAAGCAGCAGAAGGAGGCATCTGATTCTAGAAGAAGAAGAGGAGGAGGAGGAGGAGGAGGAAACTCCTGAAGCTGCTGTCACTATAGCAGCTAAAGGAAAAGAAAAAGCAGCAGTTGATCCCCAACAGCAGAAAGCAGCAGAGATTAAATTTCACAAAGCCAGGGCTAAAGAAATGGGTCTTCCCATGCACAAATATTTTGAGTTCAGAGAAGAACAGCTTCAAGCCCTGGAAGCTCTAAGGAAAGAAGAAGAATCTGCCAAAGCTGCTAAGTCTTTTGCACTTCAAGAGGCAAAGAAAATCAAAATGTCCTCTCTGGAAGTGCAAAAGAAATTAATGGAAGCTGCTATGGGATCAGCAGGAGAAAAGAAAGCAGAAAAAGAAAAGGGTGCTCTGGTCTCAGTGTCCAAAACTCAAGTGCCTTCTACAAGAGCTCAGTTCCACTTTGACAACCTGGCAAGAAGAAAATTTCAGGATGTTGCTGATAGAAGGCTTGCCAAGGAAGCAATTGTCAAAGTTGTTCCCATATCAAGAAAAGGCAGTCAGTGGAAGTTGAAAATAACCAGAATGGGTGCAACTGGCCCAGAACTAGAAACGTATGACTACACTGATGTTGCACAGATGGGGTACAGGGAATGGATTGAGCTGGCAGTTGCTCTGAGTGAGTCTAAGTTAGAAACGGCTTAGACAATCAGGGCATATGTTAAAAAGCTAATGGAGAGAGTGAAGGATATTGGCCTGATCTCAAAAGAAGTCAGTGAGGGTGTCTATGTGACACAACCCAAAATAAAGGCCAGGAGGACAAGGAAGGATACTGAGCTGGAGGAACTCCTCATTATGATTGAACAGGGTGACATTGCTGTAGAAATCAAAGGAGTAAATCACAGTCTGCCTAAGGAAGTAGAATTTGAAGATGGCAAGCTGATTGAAGAGCCTGAGCTGGGGGTATTTTTTGTGGATCCCCTAACACAGAAGGAATGCTTTCAAAGGGCATCTGATATTCACAAAGTTGGCCACAAACAGATTGTAGCATTCAGACTGTCAAACTCTCTTAAGCAATCCGTCAAGTGGAGAGCAGCTATTTGGGATCAGCTTAGAGGATTCCATGAAAGAGGAGAGCTCAATCATCCAAATTTTATATTCATCAGAGTTGAAATTGAAGAATTGGATGAAACAAGAGAGCACCTGGAGAAAATGTTTGAAGAAGGAATGCCACCACCACTATCTTGAAGTCCATCTACCATCTGGGTAGGTGAAGAATGGAAGCTGTCCATCAGTTGGACAGGCTTACCATTACTTGCTCCCAACACAAACAGTCCAAATATGCTGTACATTAGTTGTACCTTAATTACATAAGTTGTAATTTTTCTTTTGCATTAGTTGTAATATACATCAGTACATCAGTTGTACTTTTGTAAAAACATGTGTTGTTTTATGTAATCAAAAATCAGTGTATATATAAACTGATCTTTTACTTTACTTTGATGTTGTAACTTTATTTCAGCAAATGTACTATAAAAATATATAGTAATTTCTTATAAGGTCAGCTTAGACTGGTTATTGCAAATAGGGGGAGATTGTTAGGCACAAAAAGGTCTCAGTCAAACCTGTTCTGCATCTGAGGGGAAGACTCTAAATCAAACCTGTTGATGCACTTGAAAGGTATAATTTAAGGCATGTTTATGCCTTATTGAAACCTATTAAGTGATTTGCAATATCAGCCAAAGTTGTTCTATGTGTTGCATTCGTTGCAACAAAGACAGTTTTGTCCAAACTGTTCAGTCTGCTGAACAGGCTGGACATAAACTGTCTACGCTGCTCTACACTAGTGAGCAGCTTGGGCAGTTACAAGTGTTCTGTTCTTTGTGAACGAAGCATGTTCTTTGTGAACAGGCTAAACACTCTTTGGAATATGTTTCCAAGTCCTCATGTATTGTTTTTGGCTAAAAGATCAGTTTACAAAGTCGAAGACAAAGTGGAAATCAGAACTGCACAGCCTGCCCACGCTGTTCTGTTACATGAAGACAAAAGGATATTTGAAAAGGGTGACAGACCTTTTTCTTATATCAAAATAGGCCTAAACAAAGAAAGAAAGACACAAAGTTGACATTCCTTATTTAGTTAAAGCCAATACAACAGTAGACAAAGTGAAAAGACAAAAGTTCTGCCCACATGAAGACAAGTCTGCTTTTCAGAATGTGCAGAAAAGTTTATGTTGTCTTTTCAACAAGACTTTTCCCTTTTTCCTTTCATCCAATAAAGAAGCCTCACTTAGATCCTCTGAGTGAGTATAAAAAGAAACTTCCAAGGATTAAAAGATTAAGCCAAAAAGCTAAGTGCTGAACCCAAGAGTGAACGTGCATTCAAGTGTGTCTTTCATGCATGCAATTCTACCTGGATAAAACAGTGCTTTGTGTCTAAGCTGTTCTTATCCAAGCTGCTCCTCTGAGTCTTGTAAACACAGTGAGTGATTCTTAGTGAGTGTATTCATTGTAACTAGTTTAAGTCTGTCTTAGACTAGTTAAACATACTGTTGTATCTGTCATCTCAGCTTGAACCTTTCTGCATTCAAGCTCGTTTGTAATTAACATTTGTTTATAATACATACAAACATTGAAAAAACTGTGTGTAGTTTTTAAATTGCTGTATTCCCCCCCCCCCCCTCTACAGCTTAAGGCTATATACTTGGGATATCTTTCGGGACCTACACCATCTCTCCTTTCAGGTGACTTGGGTGTTTGATTAAGAACCTGTTGTGGTGCAGAGTGATTTAAATTCACTCTTGGCCTTTGGGTAGGCATTTGTTGTTGAGCTCTTGAATAATTTCTATTACAAGGCATTTCAGATTGATATCCCTGGGCTCTACCTAGTGTCTGATGTCTTTGAGGAGTGTGAGACCTAGCTGGAGTGTAAGCTCTTCTAGGTGTTGTACTCCTATAAGCTTGTTGAGGTCCTGACCTAGACTGATTAGGGACTCTATTCGGCGAATTAGTCCTAACCACTTCATTTGGTCTAACCGACACAGGTATTTGTCTAACAGCAGTCTTGGGTGTGGCATTCACAATTTTCTCAGTGTTTCGAGAACCACTTGTGCTAGCAACACTAGATACAGGTTTATGTTGTTCAGGCTTTCCAACGATAGGTCTAGACTCTGGTTTAGAGGGTGTAGACTCTACTTTCTTATATGGACAGCTAGACGCAACATGTCCCCTCTCATGACATCTAAAGCAAGACATCTTATCAATCGACTTCTTATGAGTGCCTTTGGATTTTGGTGTCTCACTCATGTCTTGTTCGTTCTTTTCAACTATCGTGACTACGTCCTCTTTCTGATTATTAATTTCAGGTTTAGCTTCGTCGAGAATTTTGTCACTAGACGACTGCACAAACTTGACTTTCTTAATCATAGAGTTATTAGTAGAGAACTTAGTTGATTTATCCTTATCAGACTCAGATACAGTTTCAGCTGCTACCTCTTACTCGACTGTTTTATTAGTTTTATCCTGAGGTTGAGGCACATAATTATTGTTGAAAGGTGGAGGACTCTCTTGATAACCTAAACCTACTGGTTTCTTAGATTGACGTTGAGCATCTAAGATTTTCCCTAGATTTAGTGAAGAGTTCCTAAACTTTTCTAACTTACTATTTACCTCTGCAACTTTAACTCTTGATTCTGCTAGCTCAGCCTCCTTAATAGTAAGTTCCTTGGTTAAAGCCGCAGCATGGTCATACATAAGTTTTATCCTGAGACATTACTCACATAATTTGTCTTTTAGAACTATAACATCTTGAGCATCTGCTTTCAGCTTATTCCTAAGATCTTCTTTAATATGTAAGAGGCTAGCATTATCTGATTTTAATGATTCTATATGAGCAGTTAAGTTATTATGTGTTTCTAGAACTAAGTTCAATCTAACATTGGAATTAGCACATAAAACACATAAGTCACGAAATGTAGAAAAGTTCAGAATTACCTTTTTGTGATCCGATTACACGTTAGCCATTTGTGCGGCAAACTCCAGAATGGTCTGATTGTCTGACTTCTCCACCAACACAGGACTTGTATCATTCTGTTCGTTGTCCTCTGTTACTTCCTCTGCTCCATCATCCCCAGTCTCTGTCACTTCAGCCATGAAGGCTCTAGCGTTCGACTCAGGATGTGAACTCCAATGATAAGTCCCATCGAGCTGTCTGTCCGATGATTCATTTGTTAACAGACCAACGATGTTTGCCTGATTACCCGAACTGCCAGACTGATATCTTCCCTGAGATTGATTCTGATAGTTTTCAACTTTGGGTTGTTGACATTCTCGTGCAAAGTGTCCTAATCCTTGGCAATTATAACACTTAACCTTCGATTTGTCGAACCCAATTTTACTGTTGCCTACGTTCAGATTTCTGCCTGTTCGTTTCATGAACTTTTTGACCCTGTGAGTCACCATGGCCAGTTGCCATTGAAGATCCATTTCCTCCAAGTCATCAGGATCCACCTGATCGTAGTCCTCTTCCCATAATGCAGGTTCGTTAATTTTTCCTTGTACACAATTGTCGTATGTTGCAACAAACGAAGCCAAAAGATTCAGATGAGTCTCGGCTGATTGTGCACTCATAGGCATCTTTGTGCAATTTTAGGAAGTAGATGTTGAGTGATTTGGTTTATCTTCCGGTTTAGAATACCCTAAGAATGTCCGACTACTTGTTTCTTCTACCTCCACTGGGATAGACGATTCACCTGAGAAGAAAGCTGTAGCTGTTTTTAGTTCACTTGCGATAGAAGGTTTTGTCTTTCCAAAATACATCTCTGGATCTTGGACTTGATTAGATTCCCTTTCCTTCTTAAGTATCTGAAAGTTATAAGCCCTCAGCGTACCAATAACTCCTTCTAGAGTAAGAGTTTCGAATTTTTCTTCATCATGCTTTATATGCGCTGTGTACATTTCCCACATCGCAGGTAAAGCATCAAAAAGTTTCTCTATTTTCTCAATTTCACGATAGTCGACATCATGATTATCCAGCTCTGTCAGTAAATGGTAGAATCTTGTAATTGTCTCATCCAGCTTTTCGGTTTTCAATGCTTTGAAAATTGTGAACTGCTGTTTTAGCATCTCGGTCCTTCCTTTGCGAACCCTCGGATTTCCCTCACACCTCTTCTTGAGAGCATCCCATAGCTCTTTAGAAGTACGATGATTTCGTAAGGTGTGTAGAATCTCCTGAGTCACCATGGCCAGTTGCCATTGAAGATACATTTCCTCCAAGTCATCAGGATCCACCTGATCTTAGTCCTCTTCTCATAATGCAGGATCGTTAATTTTTCCTTATACACAATTGTTGTATGCTGCAACAAACGAAGCCAAAAGATTCAGATGAGTCTCGGCTGATTGTGCACTCATAGGCATCTTTGTGTAATTTTGAGAAGTAGATGCTGAGTGAGTCGGTTTATCTTCCGGTTTAGAATACCCTAAGAATGCCCGACTACTTGTTTTTTCTACCTCCACTGGGATAGACGCTTCACCAAAGAAGAAAGCTGTAGATGTTTTCAGTTCACTTGCGATAGAAGGTTTTGTCTTTTCAAAATACATCTCTGGATCTTGGACTTGATCATATTCCATTTCCTTCTTAAGTATCTGAAAGTTATTAGCCCTCAGCGTACCAATAACTCCTTCTAGAGTAAGAGTTTCGAATTTTTCTTCATCATGCTTTATAAGCGCTGTGTACATTTCCCACTTCGCAGGTAAAGCATCAAGAAGCTTCTCTATCTTCTCAATTTCACGATACTCGACATCGTGATTATCCAGCTCTGTCAGTAAATGGTAGAATCTTGTAATTGTCTCATCCAGCTTTTCGGTTTTCAATGCTTTGAAAATTGCGAACTGCTGTTTTAGCATCTCGGTCCTTCCTTTGCGAACCCTCGGATTTCCCTCACACCTCTTCTCGAGAGCATCCCATAGCTCTTTAGAAGTACGATGATTTCGTAAGGTGTGTAGAATCTCCTGAGGTAATGCCATACAAATGATGGAGAATGCTCTGTTCTCGGCCTCACTGTGTAGAATCTCCTGAGGTAATGTCATACAGTTTCTTATCATCATCCTTCATTTTTTGATGGGTTAAGACTCACTGACGGCCCTCAAATCCTTGTGTAGGTGGAATGTATCCCTCATTGATACAAATCCACATTCGCATGTTACTGAAACGAGCAAAATCGGCAAACCTATCCTTCCAGCAATAGTAGTCTTCCAACCTCGTTAGTTTTGGCGGAGAATTTTGCATTGCCAACCTCGTGGTCCATTTCGATGAACTTTTGCAAACTGGTCATCTTTCTAAACTTTTTGTTTCCGAACTTAATTAATTTAATTTAAACTCCTTTGAATTTATGGAAGTTCGAATTAATTTAATATTAAATTCGTTTGAAATTAAATTCGAATTTAAGTAAGTTCGAATTCAAAAAGTTCGACTGACTGACAAGTTCAAAGATTATGACAAGTTCGAACTACTGACAAGTTCGAATTGAACTTAATTTTCTGACAAGTTCGAAATCTGACAAATTCGATGCTAGCAAGTTCGAATTTCAGTCAAATTTGAAGGAAGCCCTAAATCAAGTTCGAGAGGAGCGTATTTTCTGACAAATTCAAGATTTCTGACAACTTCGAATGAACCCTAATACCCCCTATGTTCGAGCGCCGCAAGTTCGAGAAACGGCCAAAAATTCGATTTTTTCAAGTTTTCAGATTAAACCAATATTTTTAAGATCAAAAATACTGATTTCGACTGAAAAAGTGAACCAATATGAATTTTTCTCCGTTCTTTTGCTTGTATAACTCGAAAAACTGATTAAAAATGTGATTTTTTCGTCCAAAACGCTAAGAAACCAAGAATGTTTAAAATGAACGCGAAGAACACGATGAACACCCTTATGGCTCTGATGCCACTTGTAAGGTCACCTACCTACGGATCCAATCTTGACGCGACGCCTTCCAACGAGTGCAGAATCCTCGTTAGCGGTTTAACGGACTAATCACACACACGAAACATGGAGACACACACGATGATGGACGTAAACTCGAACATCCCGACACGTGATTCTCTACAAGAACACACTGAAAAATCCTCAACAAGTTCGTAATCACCCTGATGCTTAATTCTGCAAATGATCATTAATCAAAACTGGTTAACTCTTAATTATAGGCCTCGGATTTGAACTTGCCCTGGACAAGTTCGAGAAGGCCCAAGCCCACGAACTTGTCCACCATAAGTTTGAATCTAGGCCTTTGAACTTATTCTAGAAATTTTCTTTGAACTTGTTCTAGAACTTATGTTTGAACTTACCTTTAAACTTATGTTTGAACATACCTTTGAACTTATGGTTGAACTTATTGTAGAACATCAATTACAACTGAGTTCAAACATATATACAATCAATATCAATATCAAACATATATCAAACAAGTATTAATATGCAATTACGAACAATTTGACTATTACAAAATATCATCTATACTTAGACTGCTATCGTCACACAGGGTGCACTAACAAGAGTGATAATGTATCATACCATGCTTGTGGTGCTTGTTTAAGACTGTACAGTGACTTATCTAAAATATATACATGATCAGGCTTCAAAGGATCTACGAATCCTTCGGGCTGATATGTATATACTTCGTCTTTCAGTTTCCCATTCAAGAACACCGTATTTACGTCCATCTGATACACGGTGAAGTTTTTAGGACCTGCAACTGTATAGCCTCGATTCTTGCAACAGGTGCAAACGTCTCATCATAGTCAATCCCTTCCTGTTGACTGTATCCCTTGGCAACAAGTCGTGCTTTGTTACGGATGATCACTCCTTGTTCATCCTTCTTGCTTTTTGAAGATCCACTTCGTGCCAATGGTGGATTTATTCTTTGGTTTTTTCCACCAAACTCTCAACCGTTGAAACTGATTCACTTCCTCGTGCATTGCGACAATCCAATTAGAGTCATGAAGAGCTTCTTTAATTGTTTTTAGTTCAATCTTACTCAAGAAGTTTGAGAAGAGACACTCATTGTTTGTAGCTCTTCAGATTTGAAATGACGCAGAGGGATCTCTTATAATGTTTTTCGGAGGGTGATCCCTTGTCCATTTATGCGTATGAGGATATGGTTGAAGTTGTTCTTGGTTGGGATCTAAATCAAGGTAGGGTTGACGGGGACGAGGTTCCGAAGGTGTTGGAATCTCAACTGGAATAGGGGTTTCAGCGGTCTGATCATTCAAGGGTAAGGCTTGTGATTCTGGAGCTGTACGTTGTGGTACACTATCAGAAGAAACGACTACAGAGTCTCCAGAAACTGCTGGCGGTGAATGATCTGAGACAACAACAGGATATTTAGTAACCTTGTCAGGAACCAAATTAGATATACCAGTTTTGGCCTTATCAAAATAGTCGTCATAGAAAATTTTTAAAAAAGTGTTAGATCATTTGATTCATCGTTATGCTCAGTGGACTTCATAGAAGTATTCTGTTGAGGATCAGGTCCTGAACTGTCATGTCCAGGAGCCATCACGTTGCCTTCATCAAATTTGACATTCACGCTGAAATTGACGATCTTCGTGCGTTTATTGTACACTCGGAAAGCCACTGACTGCTTAGAGTAGCCAATAAAGATTCCTTTATCTACTTTTTGGCTGAATTTCCCAGATTGTCTTTATCATTTGGAATGAAGCATCTACAACCAAAGACATGGAAAAATTTAACGTTAGGAATTCTTTATTGATTCATTCATAAGGTGTTTTTCCAAAGCGTTTGTTGACTATTGAACGATTCTAGGTTAAACACGCGGTTGCTACAACTTCAGCCCAGAGGAATAACGGCATATTAGAATACGCTAGCATCGTCCTTGCATACTCAACAAGAGTACGGTTTTGACGTTTAACCACACCATTTTGTTGAGCATTACGAGCAGCTGAGAATTGATGAGATATTCCTAAGGAACTAAGAAAGGTCTTTAAAAACTTGTTCTTGAATTTAGTACCATTATCAGATCTAATGGTCTGGACAATTAGCTGTAACTTAACTTGAATTTTGCGCAGGTGGTCAATTATGATATCTGTAGCTTTAGATTTGGATCGTAGAAAGAAACCACACATGTACCTCGAGTAATCATCGACGATTACAAGAACATATGTCAGGATCTAAAATATGAATAACCAAGATTAACTGATTTGAAATTTATCAGAGTATAAATCAATAATCTTGCTTTGAATCAAAGTTTAATTAAGAAGTTTGCGGAATAACACTTAATTATTTTAACAAAAACTTTCAGAACCAATGAAGCATAAAACATAAGAAGTAATCAAGACTGTTTGTATTGCTGAATTCAATGATTACAATCACCTCTAATCTGTTTTGATTAGACGAAGAACACAGACTGTTCTTAGTGTTTTGCAACCTTAGAGGCTTATGAAAACTTAATCAACAAAGCAATTACAGACTCAAAATATGCAGAAAACTTCTATACAATAGAATGACCTGTTCTCTGTATTTATATTGCTTTTTGGACTTGTTTCCTTGAAGGACTATGACTTCTCTGATAGTAGATATGCTGGAATCTTCGTGTAGATATCTTTCCTGAAAATCAGCACTTTCTGTTTATGAAACTGTTGAGCAGCTTGAATCACTTGACAGCATGAACTGAGCAGCTTGAGTTGTTTTGCTCTGGCAGCTTGAGCTTTTACACTGGCAGCTCGAATTTCTTCAACTAGCAGCATGAACTTTGTATTTACATGAAAAATCTACTAACAGTCTGAGAAGTCTAACTAACAGTTTGAATGTACTTAAACTATTTCCCAACAATCTCCCCCTAACTTAAATTCTTTACACAAGACTTTAAGTTCTATACAAAAATGGAAATGAAAAAGTAAACTGTTATTCACAAACCAAGGCTTTCAAAAACTTACAACTGTGCAAGTTTCTGATCTACAGCCTTCAAAAATTCTTTCTTCATCTCATCTCTATCACAAGATACCCTAACAGATTTTATCTGAAGTAGCATATCTTTTGGTAAATCATAAAATTCGAGATTGAAGAATATACCAGGTCCATCTGAAAATTTGATTCTGTATGTCCTTGACTTGACAAACAGATCAACTTGCTTGACCTTCTTCCCCTTCTTCACAGCATCCTCTATTTCTCTCCTTGCAGATTCAGGGTCAACAATTGATTTTAGATCTTTAATTACTTGCTTCACTTGTGGTAGAGCAGATCTAACTTGTGATACAGACCCAATGTTGTGCATTCTGATAAGCTCATCTCTGGTCAACTTCTGAACCATCTGCCAAAATGTATCATATTCTTCTTCTGGTCCAGACTCCCTTCTTACCACAAACTTAACTCTCAAGTTACGGTCATCCAGGGACTTAGCAAACCAGTAATTGATTTGAGGCTTTGTAAAATCATGCTGATCAATCAACTTCTCTATCTCCATGGCTTTTTGTAGTTGTTGATCAAACAGCACTCTTTTAACTTGATATAGCTTTGCTTGTGAGGATGGATCAGATGTAGGAATAGATGCAACAGCTTGTTCAGTAGGAACAGGAGCACTGGTAGCAGCTTTAGTTTGGACTGATTGAGTTGATGGTTGGACTTCTTGGGATGGTTGAGCTTCTGGAGAGACTTTTGTTCTCTTTCTTTTGTCCATCTCCTTGTCATGAATCTCATGCAGCCTTTCAGTATACATGGACTGAGCCATTTTCTTTGGAATACCTGCTGCAAAGGCAAAATTGATAAGAAATCTTCTATGCTCAGCCTTGGAGTGCCCTGTTGGCATCTTTCTCTTCTTTTCACCTTGTTTTCCCACAAACCCCTTTAGGTAATCACCTAATGTCTCATCATCATCTATTGGGGGCTGGGCTTGCTGATCTAATTCTTTGTCCATTTCTTCTGCCAATTTCTTGGCAACTTCAGCATCAAAGGCAATCTGGGCTTCTTTGGAGGAGAATTTGTGCTTTGGAGACTCAATGAGAATGCCCTTGCCCTTGTCTTTTACAGAAGAGGATGTTGCTTGGACTGTACTTGATGGAGCTTGAATGCCTTCCCTGATCACAACTCCAGTGACTTTTGAAGGAGTAGCTTGAGTTTCTAGGCTAACAGCTTGAGAAGCTGTTGGGACTGCTAGCCTAGAAACTGGGACTGTTGGTGCTACTTGGACTGTTGTTGTTGTTGGAGCTGCTTGGACTGATTTAGGAACCTCCTGATTCTCCCCCTTTTTGGAAGCATTGGTTTGGTCAGAAGGACCAACAACCTTTGCCCCTTGGGTTTGAATCAAACGCTCTAATTGAATGAGCTTATTTCCACAAAGGGTAAACCCTTTATGAAGATAATCCATCCTCTGATTTTGAGCCATTTCTGATTGCTTTAGGGCCATTATTTGTGCACCCTGTGCAGCAATGATGGACATTTGGTATTCCAACATAGCTACAACAGGTTTCAGCTTGGGATCCGTCAAAAGCATAAGTTGCAGACTAGTCTCAAGATCAGAAAACACCTGTGGTGCTTGTGATCTATCACTGACATCAATACCAGAAGTAGAAACCTCTGGGCCCCTCTTTTCTTGGTTCTGGGGACTTCCAGCTTGTGTTGGCACACTTGCTGTTGCCATGGGCGTGGTCTTAGCTATGTTGGCACTGTCCTGTGCCTCTTTTGCAGAGACATCAGTAGTGCCAGCCACAGATTCCATATGAACCATCTCTGAAGAGATGTTCACCTCCTGAGTGAGGATGGGAGTTTCCTCTAGTGGTTCCCTTTGGATATGCTGTGCAGGAGTATCCTCCTGCACAGGGATATATGGCTCTTGCTGATGGGAGGAGGAGGAAGGAGCTCCTGGTCCCCTTTTTCTTTTGTATGTGTTTCTGAGTGGGCATGTTGGCTGCACAAAAGGATCAGAGGGAATATTTGTATCATGAGGAGTGGGTTGGGGTCTTGGGGTTGTAGCAGTAATGTTAGGCTGAGCCTGCTCAAGACCCTCTCCTCTATTTCCTGAAATGATGTTCATCATTGCAGAGGGCAATGGAGCATCTACACTTACAAAATTGGCACTTGGCTTTATCAGCCTTTTGATTGAAGACAAGGAGTGCCTATGGGAAACATGTATCCGTTTATGTAAATGTGGAGTTGTGCAGGTGTGTGCAATTATTTCTACCAAAAACCTAGGATACATCAAAAATTTCCCATTCTTTAGGGAATGATGCCTTAACATCCCCTGAAAAATCATGTTTGAAAAATTGAACTGTTGGCCAGTAGAAACGGTTGAAGTTCAGAGTGTTTTAGGGTGTATGGGAGGCAGTTATGCTCTTTTACGAACTCCATGGATGAACAAACGATGGTTGTAGGGTTTGAAAGAAGAATGTGTGGTTCGTTCAGAGAGAAAGCAGAAGGTCGTGGAAGAAGAATATGTAACTGATAGTTACAACTGAACGAAACCGGGACCTTTAAAGGTTTCGAAAAGGTTGGGTCTCGCGCACACATTTGAAAAATTACCCAAATACCCTGCACACTTTGACAGATCAAGTGAAAATAACTAGCAGTCCGAGAAAATGAACTAGCAGCATTAGAAAAGACTCATGCTGTTAGTGTAAAATTGTACAACTTTTCAATGGAACAGTGTCTCCACCTTAAATTAGCATACTGAGTCGATAATAATGAAAACCAATTAATCCATGTTTACCATACCAATATTTGATATTAGGAAAGTGAACCTTCCCACATCAAAAGGTTTTGTAAATAGATCAGCTAGCTGATCATCTGTATGTATTTTGGTAACTTGGATTAATTTCTTTTCATTACAATCTCTGATGAAGTGAAACCTGATTTCTATATGCTTGGTTTTTGGGAATTTCACTGGGTTTTGCACAATGCTAATTGCACTTGAATTGTCAATATAAATAGGAGTGGATAAGAAATTCATACCATAGTCTCTTAGCTGATTTTGAATCCACATTACCTGGGAGCAGCAGCTTGCAGCTACTACGTATTCTGCTTCAGTGGATGATGTGGAGACAGTTGTTTGCTTTTTGCATTGCCAAGAGACCAGTCTTGCTCCTAAGTATTGACATCCACCAGTTGTGGATTTTCTGTCAATGTTGCATCCACCATAGTCACTGTCAGAATAAGCAGTTAGTTCAAAAGGAGAGTCTTTAGGATACCATAGACCTAAATGTGGTTGGCCTTTAAGATATCTAAAGATTCTCTTAACAGCAACCAAGTGAGAATCCTTTGGAGAGCATTGAAACCTAGCACACACACAGACAGCAAACATAATATCAGGTCTTGAAGATGTTAGATACATGAGAGATCCTATAAGGGATCTGTATAGATGAATGTCCACATCTATGCCATCTTTGTCTGTATGGAGCTGTTTATGAGGATCCATTGGAGTGCTTGCAACCTTTGTGTCTTGATAGCCAAACTTTTCCAATATGTCTTTGACATACTTTGATTGACTTATGAATAGACCAGTAGGCTTCTGTTTAACCTGCAGCCCTAGAAAGAATGTGAGTTCCCCCATTGAACTCATTTGAAACTTTTTGTGCATTAGGGCCTCAAATTCTTTGCACAACCTATCATTAGTTGAGCCAAAGATGATGTCATCAACATAGATTTGGACAAGTAGAATCTCAGCTTTGATGGATTTAGTGAAGAGTGTTTTGTCCAGAGTGCCTCTCTTGAATCCATTCTGTAGAAGATATGATGACAGTGTGTCATACCATGCTCTGGGGGCTTGGTGAAGACCATAGAGAGCTTTGTCTAGCTTGTACACCCTGTCTGGATACTTGTAGTCTTCAAAACCAGGAGGTTGACACACATACACTTCCTCTTCAATTGTCCCATACAGGAAAGCAGACTTAACATCCATTTGATACACTTTAAATCCTTTGAAACTTGCATATGCTAGAAACAGTCTGATGGCTTCAATTCTTGCTACTGGAGCAAAGACATCATCATAATCTATTCCTTCTTCTTGAGTGTACCCTTGTGCTACTAGTCTTGCTTTGTTCTTGATGACTATTCCTCTCTCATCCTTCTTGTTTCTGAACACCCATCTTGTACCTATTGCTCTCTTACCTTTAGGAAGATCCACCAGAGTCCATACATTCTGAATTTTGAACTGTAAAAGCTCTTCTTGCATAGCTTCAATCCAGGATGAATCTTTTAATGCTTCTGATGCCTTTTTAGGTTCCAATTGAGACATGAAACAGGCATGTTCAAAAGCAGCTAGACTGAATTCAGGAACTGCTAGTTCAGCAGCAGCAGTCTCATTTTGAACCATTTTCCTTGTTTGAACAGGAGTGCTTGGATCACCCAGTATTTGATTGAGAGGGTGATACTTGTGAACTCTTAGTGTGGGCTCTCTCTCTGTTTGAAAAGAAGTTCCAAGGTTTGTATCATCTCCATCAGAACCAGTGAGTGGTTCAGTTTCTGAAACAGCTTGACTTGAATCTGGGACTGTTTCCTGTTGTGTTGGAGCTGTTCTTTCAGAACTTTGGAGTGGCACTTCAGTGTCTGGATTTGTATCATTCAGGACCCCTGGAGGATCACAAGACAGAAGTGGTAGAGTGGTGAAATCATCCCAACTTGTTGAATCTGCAGCAGTCTGAGACTTTGTGCCAACAGCATGAGAAATTGTATTGGCAGCATGAGAATTCGTGTTAGCAGCTTCAACCCTGTATGCATCAGCTTCTGCAGTATACTCAACAAAGCTCAGAGAATTTGTTAGTGAATCTAAATCAAACAACCAATCAGGACCAGTGCCTTTGATATTAGCAGTATTTTCATTAAATTCAACATTGGCACTTTCTTCAATTGTTTTAGACACACTGTTGTATACTCTATAGGCTTTGCTTTGAGTTGAGTATCCTACAAAGAATCCTTCTTCAGCTTTACTCTCAAACTTCCCTAAGTGAGTCTTGGTGTGAAGAATAGTACATGGGCATCCAAAAGACTTGAAGAAAGCTATTAGGGGACTTCTGTTATGGAATAACTCATAGGGAGTTTTTCCTTGAGATTGGACAACTTGAACCCTATTTAGAACATAACAGGCTGTATTAACAGCTTCTGCCCAGAAAGTCATTGGCAGATTTGAATCAGCTAGCATTGTTCTAGCAGCCTCAATTAATGTTCTATTCTTTCTTTCAGCTACACCATTTTGCTGTGGTGTTCTTGGTGCACTATATTGTCTAGCAATGCCTTTGGACTCACAGAAACTGTTTAGAATTTGATTTTTAAATTCAGTTCCATTGTCTGATCTTATCACCTTAACTTTGGAATTGGATTGGTTTTCTATCTTAAGGATAAAAGACTTAACTAGCTCAGCAGTTTCATCTTTGGACCTAAGAAAGTAAACCCAAGTAAATCTGGTGAAATCATCAACAATGACTAAACAGTATGCCCTTTTATTCAAACTCAAAACAGATGTTGGACCAAATAGATCCATATGTAACAACTGAAGAACAGATGAGATTGAATTTACTTCTTTGGCCTTATGAGAAGTTTTGTGTTGCTTACCTTTAAGACATGCTACACAATGATCATCACAAATGAACTCCTTTTGTGGTAATCCTCTTACCAGATTCTTTTTAACTAAATCATTCATGGACTTGAAGTTCATGTGACACATCCTTCTATGCCAAAGAGCAGACTCATTTGATGATGCTTTGGATATTAAACAGCTTAAAGTATTTGATTTAGTCAAGAGAGCTGTGTCCAGGCAGTAAACATTGTCCTTTCTTGGTGTTCTAAGTAAAACAAGATTTTCAGGAATTTTGAAATCCTTTGAAAGAACAATGCACTCAGAATCTGTGAACAGAACAATGTTTTGTTTGTCACAGATTTGAGAGACACTCAATAGATTGTACTTAAGCTGTTCAACATACAGAACATCATGGAATGTCATGTTGCCTGCATTAACAGTACCTTTACCTGTAACCTTACCTCCTTTTGAGTTGCCTCCAAATGCAACAAAACCTCCATCAAAACCTTTGAAATTTGACAAGCATTCAGAATTGCCTGTCATGTGCCTAGAGCATCCACTGTCCAGATGCCATCTTGTTCTATGAGGAGACCTGTGGTTGCCCTGCACAAATAACAACTTAGTTAGTAGTGGAGTAAACCCAAACCAAATTGGTTTTGGGTTGGCCTTGTACATTGACATAACTAAAAACTGTTTTTGACTTCTTATATTTGGTGAGATCTACTGATGGAGTCTTTGGAGAGTATTTAGTGATAATATGAGGTATCTAACTATTTTGATCATCTTTTCTTCTGACAGTCTCAGATGATTCACTAGCAGCTCCAGTTTGATGCCCAGCAGCTTGAGCTGTGTTTGTAGTGCTAACAGTTTCAGTTTTTGCACTAACAGCATCAGATTTTGACTTAGCAGTCTGATCTTTTGCATTAGCAGTTTGAGCAACAGATTTGTCCTTGACACACCATATTTGTTTAAAACTTGATTTAGGCTTTGCCAAAACTTGTTTTTGATGTGTGGACTGTTTTTTATTAACTTTTGAGAATCTGTGATCAACTGTTTTCTTTGGAGCTGCTGTGGAAGGTTTCACTTTTGAGTGCTTTGCCTGATTAGGATTTGATTTTGTGTGATGCACAGTCTGTTTTGCAACAGCTGGTTTGTAAAAACAATCCTTGGCTAAGTGATTCTTCCTTCCACAGTGAAAGCATCTTTTGACAGTTTGAATTGGAACACCAGGCTTTTCTGTCAATATCTGGTTCTTGTTTCTCTGGTTTCCACTTACCTGCTGTTGTTTAGGAAACTTTTGAACACCATGTTTTTGGCATGTGCAGATAGAAACAGTTTTACCTCTTTTAGTTCCTTTTGATGAAGATGCAGTGTTACAGTTAGAATGTACAGAAACTTGTGGAGTAGCATTGCATACACTCATCTTCTCTTTTCCTTTCTTACTGGGAACTTGGACTTCTATGGGTGCACTCTTTGTGTCACAGTCTCTATTTTGACTCTTATCTTCTTTTAATTCAGGACTGTTATCAAGGATAGGATCTACAATAGTCATAGACTCATCTAGTGGTTCATTGACAAGTCTATCAGCAACCTCACTCATTGGATGAATGTACTTGTTGTTGTATGGAGGTGGAGTAGCTCTGTATCCTATTCCTTCTGTGAGACCCTCTGATTTCTCAAAGGTCTCAAGTCTAGGCCCAGTAGCAACGCAATATCAATCAGGAAACTAAGATAAAATTAACAGTTGCGGAATAAAAGTTAATTACAATCAGAGATAATTTTTAAGTAACAGGGGCAGACTTCTAGACTATTACATCAAAGCACAAATGTAAACTAACCCAAACCCCAAAGCTCTTTCATCTGACAATACCAAAGTGTTGAAACGGGTTCTAATGCACTTCAGGCTCTTTCAAAGTCCTGACCTATGAACTAGGTCCAGCCAATCCTTTGCCTTTACCTGAAAAATAATGCAACAACGGGTAAGCTTATTTGCTTAGTGAGAATGTAGAATTTCACATTTAACATGCAATTATGAACGCGGAAGCACATGCACTGCACTCGGCTCATGCACGGCTCAGCTCTATATGCACTGCACTAGGCTCATGCACAGCTCAATCTCGAAGGGTCATTGGCCAATTAATGCTCTTTTGATGCGCGACTTTTGCTCAGCTCCCAGTTATAAAACTGTTGTTGCTCTTGAGACTTTTAGACAAATTCATAAGGAATGCTCGGATGATGATAAATCCATACACACGCATCATTAGTGGGGATCAGCCACGTACTGGGCTAGCTACCAGTAAAAGCTCTATATGGATATCATCGGAATGCTCAGCTCTAGCTACCCTCTGTGCTTTCATCACGTAAATCAGCACATCATAAGCCTAACATTAACCCAACACTGAGCAATAGTGATGGTGTTAAGCTTAACAATCAAGTGACTCGTCAAAGAATCGAATCTAGAAGAAGAAATACTCAGCTCAACAAATCATAGTAAATATACTATGACAATATTTCAATAAGCTCAAGATCAGGATATCAATAAATCAGAATCATGCAACAAAAGTCTCAATTCACATAATATGCAGTTAAAATGAAATCTACAACTCACAGTTACTGGTTATTTGCACTTTCTGGCTCTGGCTCAGTTGCTCTCAATCTGTTAATCATATCATTATTGATATTTATTAGCCTCAGAATCATTTGAATAATAAATTCAATGTTCATTCGTTGGTCTTTAATCTCAAAGTCTCATAAGATTGCATTTTCGGAAATCTGATCATATGTGATCGTGCATATATATATTCATATGATTTCTATTTGATGGTATTTCTTAATTTTATAGATCTTGATTTCAATATTTGATCATTCATATTTATATAAGGAATCTGTTGTATATATATATTTTGAATTATAAATACTGCATTCAGATTAGGACCATCCGAATTCGGATTATCCAGATTCGGTTCTAAATCATCCGAAATGACACATCCGAAGTTGGTCCGAATTGAGTCATCCGAAATATGAACCGAGATGGGGCACCATCCGAAATTTTGACACTTCATTCGAATTGTACAAGAAGCGCAGAGAACTCGCCGAGTTGGCTTGGTGAACTCGCCGAGTTCACGTCTGAAGTACGGACCCAAAACCGGATTCCGGACACATCCGAGTTCGGTTCTATTTCAGGTCCAAAACTTATTTCGGTTCTCATCCGAATTCGGGTCCCAACCGAATTCGGATCCAATACTTATGAATTTTTGAAGAAATATTCAAGTGTTCTTGGGAACTGGCCGAGTTCCCCTATGAACTCGCCGAGTTCACATGCAGATATGCAGGTCGCAACTTACGGATTTTTATTAAAATTGCCCAAAAACACTTTTTAGTAACATGCAATGAAATATAAAGTGGTGTTATCATTAATTAAGTGTTTTTATACAATTTTCCTTATCCATAACATCATAATTCATTCAAAATCATTCAAAATAGATTATTTTTTTTTTTGTCAAAACATATTTTTACTTAAAATTTCGGATTTTGAACTTATTTGAATGAATTAATCCGTAGATTTTGTTTCTGATACTTCTGTTAACTTAAATTTACCATAATCTTCAGAAATTTTAAACATGCAACCTAAATTTCTTACTATTTAATCCTAGGTTTCGGTTTCTAATAAAAAATTGAACCAAACTCTGAAATTAGGGAGTTTAGTCAATAATTACCTCAAATTCGTGTGTAATCCTACATGCAACCGTATATTCTTGTAGTATTCTTCGAGATCTTCCTGATGACGTATAAATCTTGATGATCCGACGGTCAGTTTAGAAGAAATCTTAGAGAGATGTAGAGAGAGAGTAGAGAGAGAAAATCTTAGAGAGAGAGAGTCTAGAGAGAGAGAGAAATCTGATTTTCTAAACTTAAATTCCGTTTATATACTCTAACTAGTTATGTTTGCTACTTAACCCACTATTACTTTCGTATCTTATATATCTTTTATTTAATTATCTTAATAATTTATTAAATCATAAATCATAATTTAAATATTTATATAATTTAATTAAAATATTTCAAAGACTTAATTAAATTATAATTCAAAGTAATGTAATAAAATTACATTTTTGGTTCGATAATCAGATATTTATTTGGGCTAAAAGTTGGGTTGTTACACCTTCTTTGGGATTGACCTGAGATTTCACTCTATCTTTGAATTGAACTTCCATTAGATGTTCTAGCTTTTGATTTGCTAACTTGAAGTTTCCTAGATCTTTGTTAACAGATTCTAGTTTCTTATTAGCCTCTAACACCTTCTGTTCAGTCTCTTCTACCTTTTTATTCAGAGATTCTATTTTCTTATTGAGTTCCTTTTTCTCCCATTCATGATAGGTTCTATCATACCCCATTTGAATCTCATTATCCTTATAATCATTGATCTGTTTTTCCAGATCTTCTATGGCTTGCATATATTCATATCTCCTTTCTTCCATCTTAGCTAGAGTTTTGCACATGCTCTCATTATGATCTCTGTACTTTTTAACCATATTTTTGCATGATTGAGAGCAGAGTTTAGAATTTACCTCAGATGGTAGTTCAGTGGAGGAGACATTTGATGTTTCTGCCATAAGTGCTTGATTTTGAAATTCTTCCTCTGTCTGATCACTCCAGTCAAACACATTGTCTTCTTGAGAGACAAGTGCTGTTGATGAGGACGCTTGGATGGGCTGTGAAGTCCTTGATGGCTGTTGACCTTGAGATCTACATTCTCTGGCAAAGTGACCAAGCTTATGGCATTTATAGCATTCCACTTTTGATTTATCAAAAGATGGTTTGCCTTCTGTCTTGGCTTGAAAGTTGGCCCTACCAGTTCTTTTCAGAAATCTTTTGGCTCTCATGGTCAGCATTGCATGTTGCCACTTTAAATCCATCTCTTCAAGATCATCTGGATGAATTTGTTCCAAGTCTTCAACATTTAGAGCAAATAATCCATCATTGGCAACAAAAGCCTCATAGTGAGTTTCAGCAGAATTGCCATCACCACCTGAAAAAGAATCACAGTTATTAGATTTTTCAGAAGACAGAAGAGCAGTATTGTGATTATAAGAAAAGGATTTCTTTTTAGCATCAATCTCAGTCTCAAACACTCTTAAACTGTTATACAGATCATCCAATTCTATCTCATCAAGAGTGTCTTTTGTTCTCCACTGTGCGGCATAGACTGTCCATTCTTCTCCAAGAGATCTGAGAAACTTTCTGTTGACTTCATCTTGATCCAGATTAACCTTTGCACTTTCCAGTTCACTTATCAGTTTGTTGAACCTGTCAAAGATTTGAGTGAGGTTTTCATTCTTGCCACCAGAAAAGTTTTCATACTGCTGTTTCAAGAGGTCCTTTTGATTTCTCTTGGTACTGGCATTACCAGCAAACCTCTTCTCTAAGGCATTCCAAAGAGAGTGAGCAGTATAAAATTTTTTGAACTGATGTTAATAAGCATTAGGAATGGCTATTTGTAATAATGTGAGTGCTTTCACTTCATTCATTCTAGCCTTCCTTTCAAGTTCAGTTTTTTGGAGGAGTTTTGACTGGTTTTCCCTCATCATCAAGTTCTGGATCAACTACAGGAGGAAATTCAACAGCTTCCCATATGGCATAATCAATGAATTGAATATGCTGTTGAATCCTGAGTTTCCACATCTCAAACTCAGTGGGCTTGAGCATAGGCACTTTGAGTCCTTGCCCAGATCCACTGCTGCTATTTTCAAATTCCATTGTAAAAGATTAAAAATTTGAAAGAAAGTTTTCGACTTTGAAAAACAAAGAACAACCTGTGGCTCTGATACCACTTGTCAGGATCTAAAACTGAATAACCAAGATTAACTGATTTGAAATTTATCAGAGTATAAATCAATAATCTTGCTTTGAATCAAAGTTTAATTAAGAAGTTTGCGGAATAACACTTAATTATTTTAACAAAAACTTTCAGAACCAATGAAGCATAAAACATAAGAAGTAATCAAGACTGTTTGTATTGCTGAATTCAATGATTACAATCACCTCTAATCTGTTTTGATTAGACGAAGAACACAGACTGTTCTTAGGGTTTTACAACCTTAGAGGCTTATGAAAACTTAATCAACAAAGCAATTACAGACTCAAAATATGCAGAAAACTTCTATACAATAGAATGACCTATTCTCTGTATTTATATTGCTTTTTGGACTTGTTTCCTTGAAGGACTATGACTTCTCTGATAGTAGATATGCTGGAATCTTCGTGTAGATATCTTTCCTGAAAATCAGCACTTTCTGTTTATGAAACTGTTGAGCAGCTTGAATCACTTGACAGCATGAACTGAGCAGCTTGAGTTGTTTTGCTCTGGCAGCTTGAACTTTTACACTGGCAGCTCGAATTTCTTCAACTAGCAGCATGAACTTTGTATTTACATGAAAAATCTACTAACAGTTTGAATGTACTTAAACTATTTCCCAACAACATACTTTTTCTTTTTGATACTCTGTACTCTCAACGGACCGTAGAGATCCATGTGAAGTAGCACTAAAGGCTTTGTTGAAGAGTGGTCAACTTTTGATTTATGTGAAGCTCTCATTATCTTTCCTTTCTCGCATGTCGCACACAACTGCTCTTTCTGAAACCTGAGAGTTGGAAGGTCTTTGACTAAACCTTCTTTGGCAAGGTTATTCAGATTTTTGAAGTTCAAGTGGGAAAGACGACGGTGCCACAACCAATACTCCTTTGAAGATGCCTTAGACAATAAACAGACATCTTTTCGCACATTCAAATTAGCCAAATCAATAGAATACAGATGTCTTTCTGGCTCCAACAAGAATTTCCTTTCCTTCCCCGGATCTAATGGTACATCTGTTAGCCTTGAAATTGACCTCTAACCCTTTATCGCACAACTGACCTATGATAAAAAGATTTTGACCAAGACCATCTATGTAGAAAACCTTTGAATGGTGATCTGATCATACTCCAAAATCCCATAGCCTCTGATGGAAATAACTAATCATTACCAAATATAACTATCCCAAAAAATTTATCAACAAAATTCGTAAGAGTGTCTCTCTGTCCGGTCATATGCTTGGAGCACCCGGAATCAAGGTACTAGACATGATTTACCTACAAATCGCAGTAAATAGTGAGGTACCCACTTAAAAATGGGTCCTTTAGAGTTAGGTAAACCATGCGGTGCAATGTAAGTTACAATAGCAGCTACAGTCTTAACTTTAGGAACCCATTTCTGGACAGTTTTCATGGGTATCCACTTTGGAACAGTTCTTTTGGGAACTGATTCGGAAGTTGCTTTCTTTGGAACCTAATTCTGTCTAGACTTGGGAACCTTGTTCTTTTCTATCCACACATTCACAGTAGACATGGAAAAGGATTTTGCATTCAAAGCATTACGATTAACAGAATTTGATGACAACATATCAACACCAGAGTATTTATGACATGTTTTAGTAGCTAAGTTATTACAAATATTTTTACCTAAGGAACTATTGCTATTTGTAATAGTACTCTCTTTTATCCTCCACTCTTTTCAAAAACTCTTCATTTTCTTTCCAATCAGCTGCTTCATTCGCCAAACTTGCTTTGAAGATCTTTTCACAAGATTATATGACATAAATGAAGAACGAAATTAGTCGAATTGGAATACATATTATTCTGTAAAATTTTCTTACCCTGAGTAGAACCTGAACTATTCGCTTTGGTAACCTTTAAAGATGATGATTCACCTTTTTCAAATGTTGAAGGAGCATATGTAACTTTTGCTTTATCCTTGCGTTGCAAAACAGGTGATGAAACTGATACAACTTTGGGAGTTGCAGGTACTTGTTTCAAGATAGCAACTATTCCCTTAGTTTTAACAGTTCCTTTTGCGTTAAAAGGTTTACATTTATCGATCTTGAAAAAAAAGTTCATTAGAAGGATGAACCTTAGAGTTCATGAACATGTTAAATTCTTCTTCTGATTTAATGGTTTCTGCAATAGCAGAAGGATTTTGAACATGTTGAGATTTGAGTCCAGACTGTTTTGCAAGTTTTTGTTCTAAACCTTGAATTACTGCCTGGAGCTTTACATGTTCTTCCTTAAAAGTTTTGATTTTCAATTCAAGATCAGAGTTTATCTTCTCAAGAATTGAATTAGGAATGTACGGCTTTTGAGGGAGAATTGTATTTACAGAAAGATCCTTATCAAAATATGTCTGAATGAAATCTTTAGTTTTCGGTGGATCTTTATAACTTTCATTGAGAAGGTTATAATCCACATCAAGTGCATTTTGTCCTCATTCAACCTTTTCAGATCTTCTGCTGATTCCACTTCCTCAGAAGCTATAAAAAAATATACTATTTTCAACCCTAATTTATTGTATCTTGTATTTTATAACGTTAGTGAACACGAAATTGCTTTCGAAAGATACATATATCACAACCAATACCAGTTTTTGAAATACAAAAATCGGTATCTTTTGGTTGATTTAAGTGAATCGTTTGATCTGTCTGACCTCTTTTCAAGAATTCATCTTCTAAGGTTTTTATTTTCTCATATAGCTTGGTTCATTCTTCAAAGATCGAATTGTATTTTACAGATGTAAGGTCTTGAACTCTACAGATCTATCTAGACGCAACACCGTCAACGAGTGCGGAATCCTCGTTAACGGCTTGACGGAAACAACTCTCACTCTCGGAACACGGAGACTATCACAACGCTGTACAAACGACGACGAACGCACCTACGAACTGATTCTCTCCGAAATAACACTAAAAACTCTGATAAACTCGAAATCGCCTTTTGCTTAATCTCTCTCGAATTCTGCAAAAAGTCACTTAATGATTCGAGTCTATCCCTAATTATAGATGACCATTCGAGTTTGTCATGGGCCAAACTCGAATCAGGCCCAAGGCCCATTCGAGTTTGTCCCCTTGACACTCTCGAATCTGCCTAATGGAACACATTCGAATCTACTATAGATTCGAATCCTGTTCACTTTGTGAATTCGAATTTAATCTAAATTCGACTTTCACATACTAAACCTATATTTGAAACTTATGTTTTTAACTTATGTATGATTTTAACTTTGATCTTTATGTTTGAACTTCCTGTAATTTATTACATCAAGTTCAACCATACAATCAATAACTATCAAACATATATAGATACTTATATCAAATACTCGTTAATATTCAATGCTTTGCAGTATTACTTAAACCAAAATGCTAATCCACTTAGACTGCTATCGTCACACAGGATGTACCAACAACAGAAAATTAGCATATTCTAATTCAGCTAATTTAAGTTTCTCGGTTATGATGGTAATTGTGTTATTCAGATTTTTATTTTCAAGCTAGTTTGTTGAATTTTCTTCCACAACTAAAACAGATTGTAAAGCAAATGTCTTATCTCTGGAAATTTCTAACACTAACGCATGCTCGAGTCTTAATTTATTTTCCAAATAATGGACATTCTTTTTCTCGGCTTTCAATGATTTTTCAAAACATTTAAGCATATAAGCCATTTGAACTAACTTATTTTCAAGTTCATAGGAGTTACCATTATCTGAGTCAGGATTAAAATCTACCTCAGGTGTCTCAGACTTGTCCGAAGTGTCAGAATCAGATCCATCGTCCTCTTGTGCTTGACTGCATTCTTCTCCTCCCGTGGCCATCAACGCAACATCGTCTCTTAGTTCATTCTCTAAATCAGTATCATTTGCCTTTGTCTTATCCTCTTCCTCGTCAGTCATACCAACCCAAAGTTCATCTTCAGCAATCATGACCGACTTGCTTTGTTCAGACTCCGATATATTCTGAAAGATTTCAGACTTAAAACAAATATGCGCATCCACATCAAGAATGTCTTCGTCATCAGAGAGTTGAAGTCATTGATCATTTTCAGCCATAAGTGCCTTCCCGGCTTCCTTTTGTTTAGCCAACAAAACCTTTTTAGTGTAGTATTCTGAATTCTTAACTACAGGATTTTGGAATTCCTGAGCATAGTGGCCTGGCTTGCCACAGTTATAATACTTTGGCTCATCTTCCTTTTGGGTAGGCTTCTCTTGCTGATCATACTTCTCATATTTCTTCCCACTACCCTCTCCAGAGTTATCATACTTTTCACACTTCTCATACTTTCTAGACCTAGTTTTATAACACAACTTGTTGTTTGTGGGTTTGTAATAAAACTTTTTCTGGAATGCCTTTGTTAGCAGAGTAATTTGCTATTTCAGTCTTCTAATTCTGAGTCTGCTGAAGAGTCAGATGATTCAGAATCTGATGAACTGCTTACCACTAGTAGCTTCTCCTTCTTAGATTTGAACTTGTATTTCTTATCGGCTAGGAGAGCCAATGGATCCACAATAGTCTTCTCTGCTTGCTTCTTCCAAGAAACTTCACGTAGAACAACCTCCTAGTAGTTGTTTAGATTCTCATAGACCATGTGAATATCCATGTCATCAATGTCCTTTGTCTGTTGGATAAACATTGCATATTTTTCCCATTCAGTGTTGAGGACATTCAAAAACTTGACATTGATGTCCAAGTTTAATTTTGTTATCCCTTTCCTCTTCAATTCACTGACCACATTTACAAATCGAAGGTAGGTATTCTCCAACAGTTCTCCTTCCCTGGCCCTAAAGTTCTCAAATGACATAAGTTAGTTTCTAGCTCTATTCGTAGAAGCTTTGTTTGACCCTCGCATTAACTTACATATCTCATCCCAGATTGATTTAGCAGTAGTATTGTTAGTCACACTAATATAGATGTCATTTGGAATAGACAATAACAAAAATTTCCAGGCAGTATTGTCCCCAAGCTTCCTTCTCTTTTGTGCCTCTGACAAATTAGCATCTGTAACTTCCTCATTCCTTTCTGGAACTTTTGAATTTCCATTTGAAACAGCTAGGATAGTGACATAGAATCTTGCAGGACCATTGGTCAGTGACTTAAGCATATCATCAGCCAAATCCTGAAAGCTAATGAATTCAAGAAACCTTTTCCTCCACTGAACATATTCACCTCGATAAAGAATAGGAGGTTTGGTTTCCGTTCCCATTGAAAGTGCATCTTTTGACATCTTGAATAACAGATTTTGATCTTCCAAGATCTTGTATGGAATACTTAGTGATTTAGTGAAGTGTATTGAGTGAATCTCGCAGAGTGTTTTATGAATCTCGCGGTATACTTGTCAAAACTCGAATAAAGTTTGATCAAACTCGGATGACACTTTGATTAAACTCGAGTGAAACCTGATCAAACTCGTATGAAACCTTATCAAACTCGTATGAAACCTTATCAAACTCGTATGAAACCTTATCAAACTCGAAATAAGTATGATGAAAATCAGTTGAAACTTGATCAAACTCAGTAGAAATGTGTTCAAACTCGGTTGAAAGCTTATCAAACTCGGATGAAGTATGATGGAACTCGGATGAAAGGTGTTCAAACTTGAAGACAACCTAATAAAAGTCGAAATAAGTTTATTAAAACTCGGTTGAAGGTTGGTAAAACACGGGTGAAGAGTGATAAAACTCGGATTTGCCTTTGTAAAACTCGAATAACATTAAAATCGTAGATATTCCCGAGATTTAACAGTGTTGAACAAAACTAAGTGCAGATCCACTATTTTTTATATAACCTTCACGAATTGGGACCAAACTTGCAGCGTAGATGCATTTTTACTATAGAAACACTTTTTGTGAAGAGGATTTTTCTAATTTCATATTAAAAACCCAAAATCACTCAAAAACATAAAGAACACAAACTTTTTGAAAAACTTAGAAAATCCCAAATACTTTATGTGTGTTTGGAGATAAGTTGTAAGACTGATATTAATGGATTCGTCCTTTTGAACTCTATACTCGAATCAAAACACAGATTTAAACACCCTAATTAATATGCAAAAACCAATGAGATTTTTCAGAATATATGAACTGTTGAGAGTAACTCAAATAAAACAATGAAAACTCAGATTAAATCACTCAATAAATTCCATATTAGTCTCTGATACCAATTGATGATATCAAAATCTAATACCAATAATGATCAATACAATAGGAACACAGATAATCACAAATAGCCGAATGATTTCATTAGAATAGAAGAAATGTTTACATGAAATGGCGGCCCGTGAAAAATTCTCTAACAATTCTTTTTTCCTTTTTGACCTCAGTTCTATTACCTATTCACTATAATTAGCAGCCGCCACACACAAAACTTTTTCTATTTATATTCATTACAAGAATAAGGAAATTACAACTACCCCCCCCCACCAACTTTACATTCATAAACAAAGCTATAAACTACCCAACAATTCTCCCCATTGATGAAACATTTCATCTTTCAGCTCTAACTATTATGCACTTATCACAATTTTCTTCAGCAGTTGTGGAAATTGTCTTCAAACCATTCAGCATTTGTCTCTGAAATTCAAATTCAAATTTTCTTCCCCTCATGATGATCATAAGTGTTATGAACATCATGTAAAATCTTCATAGACACAGATGTATTGAAGTTACAATTACAGTATAACAACAATTGCAACTCAGAATTATTACAAATTCTATCTCTCACTCTCCCCCTCAAAATAACTTCCTCTCTTTTAAATATGTTCTCTCCCCCTATTCTGAACAAAATTTGTCACTCCCCTTCAAATGGAAAAACCAACACAGTCAAAGCTTTCAACTTGATTTGATAAAAATGAAACATATTAAGTTGTAAGTAATCGAGTCCAGGTCCACATAGGATTCCTGTTTGCACAATAGACATAATTTATGTGACCTACTTTCAGCGTTGGCGTGATGTTAACGATGATAGGATTTCCAAATAGTCATCGTGAAATCCTTTATCATAAAAGGATCACTCTTATTTGTTTCGGCTTAGTCACTATGGACTAGCAGTTTATAGTCACGCGGACTGTTAGACTCGATATGTCCTAAAAGTGTATATAATCAGCTCTAGACACAATGTGCATACAAATGAAGTTGGAGACCAGAGCAAACGTCTTCCTCGTTTCAATATCAATAATATCCAAATGATATATCGATAGAAATGTGTTATATCTCCGTGATTATTGAAACAGGAATCTTTTGAGAGATAATTGAGTGGTTGGTGGGGTTATGTGCATGTGTCACTTGGTCCATGACGTCTTTTTCAATATCAAGTCGCCTAGGATTGATAAATTATGTGGTTTACCCAGCAGACACAGTGTATGTAGGATTATCTTTTCTTCAAATCCTTTCTCAACTCTCAGCATTTTTCAACTAAACTCCCTCCGGCTCAGAAATATAAGTCAGTCAGCTTCATAGTGAAAGCATGATCTGATGCACCACCATCTCCTGTCAATATACCTCTCTCATTTACATTTTATCTCTACGCGACCCTGTCAGTATCCCGTGATAACTGACACTTCTCAACTAATAAACCTAAAGAACCCTCACCCACACGACCTATAGATGGTTTGCTCCTTGGGTAGGTCTTCCGGTTCCGGTTAGACAATAGAAGAGATATATATGTCTATCACACAATTTGGTTCATAATCGAAGTCAGCAGATTTAATGTTAAGCATTTCAGCTCTTGGGATATCACATATAGAATGATTAGGATTTTCAGCTTAGATAAACTAGGAGATGAAATTCAAAACAAATATGGGAAATGATTAGTTGGGAGGTATCAAAATGAAATGAAAAATTGGATATATTATATGAAATGAATCAGATTTTCATGAAAGAATTAGCTCATGGGAGATTATGGGAGAATTCAGTATGAATGAATTGAAAGAATTAAGAATGCATGGGAGAGTAACGAAAAGAATCTCAAACGCAATGAGATTATGAAAATCAAAGAGATTAGAACAATTAATCTTAATGATACCCTTAGAGAATCTGAAATTAACATAAAAAATTTCTTTTCAACTCAAAACCTCTTTATGTGTGCACAAAAATATTTCATTAAAAAAATTGCACAGAACTTTGTGAAAAACATATCATCGTCAGAGTGCGTCTGAAACTCCGGCTGGAAATAAGCACACAAAGTTAGTCAACTTGTATAAAAACAAATTGGGAGCACAAATTATAAAAAATGAAACTCCCTCTTGTCTATACAGCGTCGAAGTTGAAATCAGGGCAGGAATTTCAGAAAGGTTCATCTTTCATAATCGGGTTCTAATCTGAAGTGATTAAAAGCCTTTGTTGTGGAAGCTCTGGTTTCAGTCTGAAGTAACAGAAAGCCATCTTACTTAGCACGGTTCCAATCTAAAATGATCTGGAAACCATTTGCATGAAGTACGGGTTCTGCTCTAATGTGAGTAGAAGCCTGTTAGGCTCAAAAAGGTCTCAGTCAAACCTGCTATACATCTTAGGGGGAGATTTTTAATCAAATCTGTTTGATACACTTGAAGGTATAATTTAAGGCCTGTTTATGCCTTATTGAAACCTGAAAAGTGATTTGCAATATGAGTCAAAGTTGTTTACCCGGTTGCATTCGTTGCAACAAAGGCAGATTGTCCAAGTTGTTCTGTCTGCTGAACAGGCTGGACATTAACTTTCTACGCTGCTCTATTCTGATGAGCAGCTTGGACAGATTCTAAGTGTTCTGTTCTTTGTGAACAGAACCTGTTCTTTGTGAACAGGCTAAACAGTTTATGGAATATGTTTCCTAGTCCTCATTTATTGTTTTTGGCTACAAGATCAGATTACAAGTTGAAGACAAAGTGGAAAACAGAAACTACAAAAGCCTGCCTACGTTGTTCTGTTACATGCAGACAAAGAGGATATTTGAAATGGGTGACAGACAATTTCTTATATCAAAATGGCCTTAACAAAAGAAGAAAGATGCAAAGTTGACATTCCTCTTTTTGGTTAAAGGCTTATGCAACAGAGATAAAAAGAAAAAGACAAAGATTATAACACATGAAGACAAGTCTGCTTTTTCAGAATGTGCAGAAAAGTTGTTTTGTCTTTTTGGAAAGACATCCCACTATCTCATCGTCCAATGAAGAAGCTTCACTGAGATTCTCAGTGAGAGTATAAAAGGAAGCTTCTATGGATTGTGAGACAACCAAGAGTGAGAAAATCAGATCGTGCATTGAAGTGTGTTTTTCCATGCATGCAAGTCTGCTTGAATAAAACAGTATCGTGTGTCCAAGTTGTTCTTATTCAAGCTATCCATCTGTGTCTTGTAACATCAGTGAGTTCATCTAAGTGAGTGTATTCATTGTATCTAGTCTGAGTGTGTCTTAGATTAGTTGAACATCTGTTGTATCTGTCATCTCAGCTTGAACCTTTCAGCAGTCAAGCTTGTTTCTAATTAACACTTGTTAATAGTATACACAAACATTGAGAAAATAGTGTTGAGTTTTAAATTGTTGTATTCACCCCCCCCCCCCCCCCCTAAAGCTTAGAACAATTCACTAGGAAACCTTTTGGGACCTACAACTGGTATCAGAGCAGATAGAGTGTGTGTTAACTCTAGATCTCTCATTCTCCCTACTTTCCCATGGACAACAGTGCTTCCAGTTCCTCCTCTTACTATGACAATGGTTCTATGGCCAAATCCCACAAATTCAATCATCAAAACTTCTCTGGTTGGAAGTGCATAATGATGCTCTACTTAGAGAATCTGGATGTACAGCTGCCAGAGATAGTAATGGAAGGTCCCTAAGTGCCAACTTCTATTACTACTATCACTCCTGCTGTTGAAGGAGCTGCCCCTGAGATCAGAACCTTTGAGAAGGCCAAAGCTCAATGGTCTGATGAAGACAAAAGGCTGGTTGCACTTGATGCAAAAGCCAGGAATAACCAGGTCATTTCTCTTCCTGATGATGTGCTCAAACAGGTTGAGAAAATGAAGACAGCAAAGGAGATGTGGGATACTTTGTGTACCGTCTATTATGGTCCCACAATCACACTGGATAACAAGATTAACAACCTTGTTAGACAGTATGAACTCTTCTTTGCAAAACCAAAGGAGTCTCTCACAGAAACCTATACCAAGTTCACTGCTCTTATCAATGATCTCAAAGCTGTTGGGATCACAAAGGACAGCTTGACTCTGGTGAACAAGTTCTTGCACATCCTGCCTAAAGAATGGAACTATTTTTCTACTATCTTAAGGAATTCAGGCACCATCAAAGGTATGGATCTTGTAAATCTGTATGGATCCTTACTGAATGATGAGCAGTCAAGGCAACAGAAAAGAAATGCCTTGGAAATGTCTAAGGGAGGTGCTGCCTTAGTGGCTAGCGTGAGACAACCTGTTGGTCAGGTATGTGATGTGTTCACACAACCTGATTAACAGGCTGATGATGAAAGCAAAGAGATGTCTGAAGAGGAAGACTGTGAAGATCTTGTTGAACTAGATGATGAGCAAATGATTGCAATGCTTGTCAAAAGGTTTAAAAAGAAGAGGTTTGGTGGAAGAATGCTGCAAAGGAAGTCAAGTGCCATCAAAAAGAAGGCATTTGATAAAACTAAGGCTGAGTGCTTTAAATGTGGCAAAACTGGCCATATAGCTGCTGACTTAAAGCTGTTGGTCAACCATCCAAACCATTCAAGACAAACAGGGAAGATGGCTACAGGGTTAAGTACCTTATGGCCATGGCTAAGCTGAAGAAGTTGGAAGACTCAGTGGCTTCCAACAAGCAAAAGGGACTCATGGCTGAGACATGTGATTGGGAGGAATCTGACTTATCTTCAGATGAAGAAGATAACAACTGTCTGATGGCCAATACTGATGTCCCATCAACAAGCAACTTCAAACAAGACCTGGCTGAAGCTGAAGCCTTCAGCAGCTTAGAGAACTGGAATCCTACAATGATGTACAAGGTACAAAACTTTATGCTTACAGTTCTGATGAAAAAGTAAAAATGTTTGAATATATGCTTGTTGATTTAAAAGCTGCTATTGAGAAGCACAATGTTTTGTTGTCTGAAATCTCCAATCTAAAAACTGGTCTTGAAATAAAAACTAGTAAACTAGACAGTTTCCATAAGTTGGAAACTGAACTTGATGAATTAAAACACATCAATTCCATTTTACTAGAAGAAAAGAGAGAAACAGACATAAAACATGCAAAGCTTCAAAAGATTGTTCACTCTTGGTACCAATCTGCATAAAAAGTCAGCCATTGCATCAGTCAACGGATCCCTGCACAAATCCAAGCTATCTTGGAGGGGATCTTGACAAAGCAGATTCTATTGTTGAGATAAATAATCTGAAAAATGACTTATCCACTCTTGGACTCTTGGTGAGCTTCCTAGCACTTTCATCCAGAAAGTAAATGGTAAGCTAGTCTCAACAAACAGGTTTGTCAGGCCTCAAAATACTGACAGCTTGTGTGAAAAAGCTCTAAAAGCTGATGATGGAATGTGTTCTCCATCAAATCAGTCTGCTAAGTGCTGGTTCACACAAGCAAAAGAAAGGAAAACAAGCTCTAGCTGCAGCTGTGGACTCTAAGCCTGTTGACAAAACAGGCTCTGGGTCTAAAGCTGATGGTAAGAGACCTGTTAATCCTTTTGATGCTGATCATTTTGAGAAAAAGTTTTCAAAAGGTAAGCAGCCTGCTTTCAACAGGGGTAAGTGTCATGTTGAAGTAAATCTGCTATGGTTTCAAATAAGTTCTTAAATCATAGTGGAAAATTGGTTATATTGGTTATAAATGAAGGTAAGTCTTTCAAAACCAAAAGCAGTGATTATGTTGATAGGCAACATCCATCACATCTCAGTAAAGGCAAAGGCAAAGCCATTGCCCAACCTGAGAAATTTGGGAATAAGTTTCCCAAACCTGTGGAAGGTCAAAGGCAAATTAAACTTCCTGTATTTGATATTCGTCCTCCCAAAAAGAGGATAGAAGATACATGCAAAGCTGTTGCCATTGATTCTTCTAAAAACAGTAATAAGTTTGCTAAACCTGCTGACACAACAAAAATAATTCAGAATATGTTTCTGGAGGTTCTTCTTCCAAAAAGGCTAAATACAGAAAATGCTATAAGTGTGGGAAGAAGTCACATATGGCCAAAGACTGTCCTGAAATTGAGGACATGAGGCCTGTTGACCCTGCTAGTTCCATCATTGCAAAAACAAGCAGTGTTGGAAGTACCATAGTCAATGAGGATAGTATCCAAGCTGATACAATCCAAATAGGGAATATTAGTGTGGATATCAGTGGTCCATCAACAAATGTTGATGAAGTAGGAGAACTCATCCCTATAATGAGTTCCACTAAAAATAACTAATATTTTCCCATGACACTATGCAGGACAAACAACCATCCCAGGTTTGGTACTTGGACAGTGGCTGCTCAGGACATATGACAAGTTGTAAAGACCAGCTGAGTGATCTCATGCCTGAAAAAGGGCCAAAAGTCACATTTGGTGACAATGTACAGGGATCCACAGAAGGATATGGAACTCTTCAAGCTGGTGCTGCTGTATTCAAAATGGTAGCCTATGTGTCTGGGCTAAAACATAATCTTGTTAGCATAAGTCAACTGTGTGATGCTGGCTACAAGGTTAACTTTGATGAGCACCTAGTTACATATTGGATCCCCAAGGCAAAGTTGTGTTGTGTGCACAACGGAAGAAAGGTGTATATGTTGTGGACATGAAATCTGCTGATCCCACAACTGAAACCTGCTTTATCTCAAGAAGCAATGCAGACCTGAACTGGTTATGGCACAAAAGGCTATCACACCTGAACTTCAAGAATATCAACATACTCTGTAAGAAAGTGTTGGTAATAGGTTTGCCTTCTATAACCTTTGTTAAGGATAAACTCTACACAGGCTTGTGAGAAAGGTAAGCATAGAAAAACATCTTTTAAATCTAAGCACAATTTCTCTATTGATACTCCTCTCTTCTTAATCCACATGGACTTGTTTAGACCTGTCAGTGTCCCAAGTCTAGGAGGTAGAAGGTACACTCTAGTAATGGTTGATGAGTTCTCCAGGTTTACATGGGTAATCTTTCTGAAGAGCAAAGGAGAGGCTGCTAGAAAAATCATTGGATTTATCAAAAAGATGGAAATGTTGAACTCTGCTCAAGTTAAGCAGCTTAGAAGTGATCATGATACTGAATTCAGAAACAGTACTCTTGATGAATTCTGTGAAGAAAGAGGGATCTCACAGAACTTTTCAGCAGTAAGAACTCCACAACAAAATGGAGTTGCTGAAAGGAGAAACAGAACTCTCATTGAAGCTGCTAGATCCATGCTGTGTGCATCAGGTTTACCTTCATCATTCTGGGCGAAGCTGTCAACACTGCCTGCTGCACTCAAAACAGATCCTTGGTGGTGAAAAGGTTCAACAAGACTCCTTATGAGTTAATCAAAGGGAGAAGGCCAAATATTAGCTATTTCTATGTGTTTGGATGCCCCTGCTTCATTCTGAATCAAAGGGATCAGTTGGCAAAGTTTGAACCTAAAGCTGATGAAGGTGTGTTTGTTGGATATTCTACTATCTCCAAAGCCTCCAGAGTATACAACAACAAAAGAAAGGTGATAGATGAATCTATCAATGTCACCTTTGAAGAGTCAAGGAGTGCTTCTACGAAAGTTGTTCTTGAATCAGTTTCAGGAGAGTTCAGCTTTGATGATCTTATGCATTCCATTCATGAAAAAAAGGACTCAAAAGCTTCCACCACATCTAGAGTGGAACCTGTTAATCATGATCGGCATGATGATGACTATGTTGATGCATCCTGTGTGAATAAGTGTACTGACATAATCACAATATCATGTCCTCAACCTATCAATGCTGATTTTCCCGGATCCTCTGCTGATGTGTTCAACAATGGGGAGTCATGTTCAACAAGTGAACAGGCTCAAGATAACAGTATGTCTGAAAATCTTGAAACCTGCTGAACAGGACCTGTTGAAGATGCAAATAACTCGGGAGAATCTTCATTGAAGCAAGATCCTATGTGGATCACGTGTCACCCAAATGATCAAATAATTGGTGACATCAACAAAGGGGTGCAAACAAGATGGGACATCTTAGGAAACTTTTGTATGTTTTCTAGCTTTGTGTCCCTGGTGGAGCCTAAGAAAGTGGATGAAGCACTAAAAGATGCCAATTGGATCACTACCATGCAAGAAGAGCTCAATCAGTTTGTGAGAAATAAAGTATGGAAGCTGGTCCTTGCTCCTAAAGGAAAAACAATAATTGGCACCAAATAGGTTTTTAGGAACAAGATGGATGAGCAAGGTCATGTTATTAGAAATAAGGCAAGACTGGTTGCTCAGGGCTATAAACAGGAAGAAGGCATTGACTATGATGAAACATTTGCTCCTGTGGCCAGGTTAGAGGCAATTCGTTTGTTTCTAGCCTATGCTGCCCACAAGAGTATGAAGGTATTTCAAATGGATGTAAAGAGTGCATTTTTGAATGGAAAGCTGCAAGAAGAAGTGTATGTCAAGCAGCCTCCAGGTTTTGAAAATGAACATCATCCAGGTTTTGTCTATAAGTTGGACAAAGCCCTCTATGGTCTAAAACAAGCCCCTAGAGCCTGCTATGACACTCTAACTGATTTCCTTATGAGCAATGGTTATTCCAGAGGTAAAGTGGATACCACACTGTACATAAAGAAGGTGAAGTCTGATATTATGCTTGTTCAAAATTATGTGGATGACATAATATTTGGTTCTACTAATGGGCAGTTATGCAAGAATTTTTCACTACTCATGAAATCAAAATATGAAATGAGTATGATGGGAGAACTTACTTTATTTTTAGGATTACAGGTTAAACAAACCTCAAATGGAATTTTCATAAATCAAAGAAAGTACACTTTAGATCTTTTAAAAAATTTTAAATTTGAACAAAGTTCTTCTATCAAAACCCCAATGGCAACCAATGTAAAGTTGGATGCAGATGCCAGTGGCAAAGCTGTTTCAATAACAGCTTACAGAGGTATGATTGGAAGCTTGCTATATTTAACTGCTAGTATACCAGATATTATGTTTGCCACCTGTTTATGTGCTAGGTTTCAAGCTGATCCTAAAGAATCACATCTAGCTGCTGTAAAAAGAATCTTCAGATACCTTAAAGGTACACCAGGTTTGGGTCTTTGGTATCCCAAAGACTCAAGTCTTGAGCTAACAGGTTATTCAGATTCTGATTTTGCAGGCTGCAGGCTAGACAGAAAAAGCACAACAGGTGGGTGTCAACTCCTTGGTGGTAAGTTGATAAGTTGGTGTAGCAAGAAGCAGAACTCAGTTTCTACTTCTACTGTTGAAGCTGAGTATATTGCTGTTGGTAGCTGCTGTGGGCAGATTCTGTGGATGCAGCATCAGCTTGAAGACTATGGACTTGTATATAGGAAGACTCCTATTCTGTGTGATAATACAAGTGCTATAGTCATCTCCAACAATCCAGTATTTCATTCCAGAACAAATCATATAGAAGTCATACATCACTTCATCAGGGATCACATCCAGAAAGGTAATGTGGAGGTAAGTTTTATTTCCATAGATGAACAGCTTGCAGACATTTTCACCATGCCTCTTGATGAAAACATGTTTAATTATCTTGTAAGCAAGCTGGGCATGTTGAATAAAAGTGACTAAGTGTCCTAAATGTTCTACGTCATTATATGTCTCACACTGCTCAAGTTTCTGAGAACAGCTTAGACAGAACAGGCTATGCATGTTCTACACTTAGCCAATTTCTGAAAACTTGAACAGCTTGAGCGTATAACAAGTTTGACAATATCAGTTTTCTCCTCAAACCTGGTCTGTTGATCAAACCTCCAACCTGCTCACTCTCTCAATCTGTCATACAAGACATTGTCTTGTAACCTGATCAGCTATTGAACATAACCTGTCCTTGCATAGCTGCACAGGTTGAATGAACAGCTTGTGATGACCCTGCTCATCATAGGTTTGACCAACAGCTTAGACCATCAGTTTTAATTACCTTTCTTCACAATTAAGTTACTTAATTTTTGTTTTTATTTAACTTAATTACTGCGGATAATGTGTGTTAACGTCTGTTAGTGATTAAAAAGGATTCAAGTGGTCTGACAACCGTTCTGACATGGACAACCGTTCCGTTTTCCGTTAAAGAACATTTCAAATCAACTGCCCAAACCTTTCTCTCTCATACCCACTCACATTCGAATCCTATAAATACCTCCTAAATTGTTTCATCTTCTTCTTTTTTATACTGCTACCATAACTTCCAAAGAACCCTAAAATCAACTAAGTGTCCTGTGCTCATATCTCCACTACTCTAACCATGGCTCACCAAAACAACCCTTTGCTCCCAGTATTCGTTGGTAAGGATGTGCAGAAACATCCTTCTGTTACCACGATGCTAACACTGAAACCCACAAACTACATAGCAAACCTAACCATCCCCAAAAACGATGTGGGGAAAGGTTATGCAAATATGGTGGAGTTTCTTAAGGTTCACCCTCTGCACTACGCCATGACTGCTTCTCCTAGTGTCATGTACCAGGAAATGGTGTATGAATTTTGGTACACCTGTGCCTATGACCCAGCAACCAAAATCATAAGGGGAACCATTCACAATGGGACTCAGACCGTTGAGATCACTACTGGTCTTATCATGGAAGTTCTTCATCTCCCTATGGCTGAAACTTATGACCAGCCGCAGCCTGAAAATGATCATATGGGAAACTTGCTACGCTTTTGTGGTGTAGCAGAACCCAAGATTGGAGACACCCTGTTTAGAAAGTTTCTATCACCTACTTACAGTTTCCTATTTGCCTCTGTGGTGATGTGCTTCAGCAGCAAAGTCGGTTCCTTTGACCAGCTCAGCCGTGATGAGATCCCAATAGTCCTACAGCTCGTAGATGGGACTACTATGAACATGGCTCGGTGGATTTTCATGAATTTGAGAAACCTGGTGCAGCAGGAAACACGTCCAGCTGTTGTTCGATATCCACGGTTTCTGAGCCTCATCTTCAAGCATGTCTGTGGTTAACATTTATATAACTCTCAGCCTATGTTACGTACTGCTGCTTTCCCAGTGATTGGGAATAGAGTTTTCTACACCAATGAGGAGGTTGCTTAGTATGGTGGAAGGACCCTCTAATGTGAGGGTGGATCCAGTGACTACTCCCAGAGGAAAATCTTAATCCAGACCCAAAGTTGTTAAAAGGGTTCTGGAATCGACTCAAGCTGAGCCTGTCAGCAAGAAGGCAAAAACAGCTAAGTCCAAGTCTGCCCCATCAGCCTCTGTGGCTGAGGGTGAGCACGCTTCTCACCCTGGTTCATATGTTGAACCTGAAGCATTTGTGGTTGGTGCCTTTGTGGCACCTGAGACCATGGAACAGGCTAACCCTCCTGTTTCTGACCCAGTTTCACCACCAGTTCAAACAGATGCCCTCATCACCTCTCCACAACATCAATCCTCCACCTCATCCCTCAAATCCTACAACAGACGCAAATTCTTAGCCAAAAAGAAACCAACAGACCATACCAGCCCCTCTGACCCCTCCCAACAGGGGTCAGTTGACAAAGAAGCAACCCCTACTGCTTCTCCTATTTTGGGAGAAGGTTCAGCACACTTGGAGCAGGCTTCACTCCAACATGAGTCCACCCAGAGTTAGCCTAGACCTCTGGTTCCTCCTAACAGGAACCAGTTGTACATATGGAGACTACCACCTCAACTATCTCAGTCTCCCAACAGGCTGAGGGTATAGAAAGACAGGAGTTCACTCCACTCCACACTGAGTCCACACAGTCTCCACTCCATACTTCTCTTACACAACCTGAGTCCACACAGTCTCCACTCCATACTTCTCTCACACATCCCATCTCCCCATGATGAGACACCTCTAAACCAAGGTGCTGCTGAAGGAACCACCCCAGGCTTTGATGAGGGTGCTGTAACATAAGCAACATCTGAAAGGCCACCATCTTCTACCTCTTCTCCTGATGAAGCAGCTACAGCCACTTCTAAAGGACCCATTGACCCTTCCAAGCTGGGCCATCTTACTTATGCCCAGGCTATGGAACTTCTGTCAAAAGTAACCCTTCCCTCTCCATCCCATCCTCAAACACCTGCCTCATCCTCATCCCATTCCCATTCCTCACCAACTACACAATCCAAACAGTCCACCCATACTCCTCCATCCCCCAAAGATCTTTCTTTGAAGGATCAGCTTTCTTTGCTGACCAACAAAGTTGGTTCTTTGGAAAATTCCATGACTTCCCTACCGTCAATAATCTCAGACTCTGTGTCTGCACAGCTCAAGGGATTCTTTGATTTGTTCAAGAATTCCTTTCCAACCACTCCCCAAGCTGATCACTCTTCAAAGCTGCTTGCACTCACTGCTTAGCTGCAACATATCTCCGCTACTCTCTCCTCTATCCTTTCAAACCAACAGGACTCTGTGTCCTCCATGACATCCATCTCCCAACAGCTGTCCACTCTCCTCACCACTTGCACTACTACCCTTCCTACTACATTGGCCAGCTTAACACTCTCATTGTCTCTCTGTCCAATTCTGTGTCAGCAAACCTTGATGATGTGCAAGACTCTCTTGAGTTACATCTTGCACAGCTTCTGACAGAGAAAACCTATTAAAGCTATCCTCCATTGCCGATTCTAAGTCCTCCTCTCTTCAGACCTGCCTTACCCAGCTTGCAGAGGTTAAGGACAATCTGGCTTTCTTAGTGCATAGCCTGGTTGGCCCCAAGCATGCTGCCAAAACTGCTGCTAAGCCTGCTGAATTTGTTTCTCCAAGCAGACCAATTGTTGAAGGTTTTGAGTCATCTCCTTCAAAGGGGTAGAAGTTATCTGCCTCAAAGACTAAGTCTAAGGGAGAGAAAACCTCTTCTCCTTCTAAGGAGAAATCAGCATCTGTTGGTCAATCAGCAGGTGCATCACAAACAGGTCCCACTGAGGATGTCTCCCATCACACTGAAGTTGCTCAGCCTACTCAGGCTGGATCTCCAAACCCTGCACAAACTAAGGGGGAGGAATCCATTCCTGGGGACAGGCCAAGCAGAATGAGACATCTAATTCTGTAAGAAGAAGAGGAAGAGGCTCCTAAAGCTGTTCAAACTATAACACCCAAAGGAAAGAAGAAAGCAGCTGTAGACCCTGACCACCTAAGAGCTGCATAGCTAAAGTTTGACAAGGCAAGAGCTAAGGAAAAGGGTGTTTCAAAGGAGCAATACTATGAATACAGAGATGAACAGCTCCAAGCCCTTGAAAGACTAAAGAAGGAAGAAGTCTCTGCCAAAGCTGCTAGATCATTTGCATTCAAAGAGGCAAGCAAAAATTAAAATGCCCTCTTTGGATGTGCAAAGAAAATTGCTTGAAGCTGCTAAGGAGTCAGCGGTTGAAAAAGAAGGTGATAAGGAAAAGGGTGCTCAGGTCTCAGTGACCAAGTCCAAGCAAGCATCCTCTACAAGAGCCCAGTACACTCTGACAACTTGGCAAGGAAAAAGTTCTTTGATGTTGCTGACAGAAGACTTGCCAAGGAATCAATTTTCAAAGTTGTTCCCATCTCAAGAAAAGGCAAACAGTGGAAGCTACTAATAACCAGAAGGGGTGCTACATGCCCAGAACTGGAAGCATGTGAATACACTGACGTTTCTCAAATGGGATACAGAGAATGGGTGGAGTTGGCAGTTACCCTGAGCCAGTCTAAGTCTGAAACGGCTAAGACTATCAGGGCATACGTCAAAAAGTTGATGGAGAGAGTGAGAGATCTTGGCCTGATCTCAGAAGAACAGATTAAGGGTATCTCAGTGGCTACCCCCAAGATAAAAGCCAAGAGGAACAGAAAGGATACAGAGCTGGAGGAACTCCTAATAATGATTGAACAAGGTGATGTAGCCGTGGAAATCAAAAGAGTAGACCACAGCCTGCCTAAAGGAGTGGAATATCAGGAAGGTAAGCTGATTGAAGAACCTGAGCTGGGGGTATTTTTTGTAAATCCCCTTACAAAGAAGAAGTGCTTTTAAAGAGCATCAAACTTGCACAAGGTCGGTCTCAAATAGCTTATTGCATTCAGACTTTCAAACTCCTTTAGGCAATCCATTAAGTGGAGAGCAGCCATCTGGGATCAGCTCAGAGGCTTTTATGAAAGAGGGGAGCTTCAACATCCCAGTTTCATGTTCCTCAGAGTTGAAATGGACGAATTGGATGAAACCAGGGAACAGCTTGAAGAGATGTTTGAAGAAGGAGTGCCACCACTGCCTTAAAGTCCATCTACTATATGAGTAGATGAAGAATGGAAGTTGTCCATCAGTTGGGCAGGCTTGACATTACTTGCTCCCATCATCAACAGTCTAAATTTTTGAATTTTTATGTACATTAGTTGTACTTTGTTACATTAGTTGTAACTTTTGCTTTACATTAGTTGTAATATGCATTAGTACATCAGTTGTACCTTTGTAAAAACATGTGTTGTTTATGTAATAAAAAATCAGTATATATATATAAACTGATCTTTTACTATACTTTGATGTTGTAATTTTATTTCAGCAAAATGTATTGTAAAAATATATAGTGATTATTGATAAAATCAGCTTAGACTGATTATTGCAAATAGGGGGAGATTGTTAGGCACATAAAAGGCTTCAGTCAAACCTGCTCTACATCTTTGGGGGAGATTTTTAATCAAACCTGTTTGATGCACTTGAAGGTATAATTTAAGGTCTGTTTATGCCTTATTGAAACCTGAAAAGTGATTTGCAATATGAGTCAAAGATTTTTACCCTGTTGCATTCGTTGCAACAATGGCAGATTGTCCAAGCTATTTTGTCTGCTGAACAGGCTGGACATAAACTGTGTACGCTGCTCTATTCTATTGACCAGCTTGGACAGATTCTAAGTGTTCTGTTCTTTGTGAACAGGCTAAACACTTTATAGAATATGTTTCCAAGTCCTCATGTATTATTTTTTGCTACAAGATTAGTTTACAAGTTGAAGACAAAGTGGAAAACAGAAACTGCAAAAGCCTGCCTACGCTGTTTTGTTACATGAAGACAAAGAGGATATTTGAAATGGGTGACAGACTATTTCTTATAACAAAATGGCCTTAACAAAAGAAGAAAGATGCAAAGTTGACATTCCTCTTTTGGTTAAAGGCTTATGCAACAGAGACAAAAAGAAAAAGACAAAGATTCTGTCACATGAAGACAAGTTTGCTTTTTCAGAATGTGCAGAAAAGTTGTTTTGTCTTTTTGGAAAGACATCCTACTATCTCATCGTCCAATGAAGAAGCTTCACTGAGATTCTCAGTGAGAGTATAAAAGGAAGCTTCTAAGGATTGTGAGACAACCAAGAGTGAGAAAATTAGATCGTGCATTGAAGTGTGTTTTTCCATGCATGCAAGTCTGCTTGAATAAAACAGTAACGTGTGTCCAAGTTGTTCTTATTCAAGCTGTCCATCTCTGTCTTGTAAAATCAGTGAGTTCATCTGAGTGTATTCATTGTATCTAGTCTGAGTGTGTCTTAGATTAGTTGAACATCTGTTGTATCTGTCATCTCAGCTTGAACCTTTCCGCAGTCAAGCTTGTTTGTAATTAACATTTGTTAATAGTATACACAAACATTGAGAAAATAGTGTTAAGTTTTAAATTAATGTATTCACCCCCCCCCCCCCTCTACAGCTTTAAACAATTCACTAGGGAAACCTTTTGGGACCTACAAAGCCATATTAATGAAAATCAGGTCCTAGTATGCATTAACTAGAAACTATTTGAGTTAAGATCGGGTTCTGTACTGATGTGTACACAAACCATTTCCTGCAAAATTAAGATGTCTTTGGTATCCAAATAGCTTTGGATCCAGGCTTGTTAGCGCTCTTGGGTACCCATTTCAATACAGGTTTAGGTACCCATTGCAAAACATATTTCTTTTCCTCTTTGTCAAACTCAGAAAGCAAATTTCTTTTTATATGATAAAATTAAATATCTGATTTACGAAAGAAACTTGAATCTGTACGAACAGAATTATGCAAAATCTTCTTTCTAAAAATCTATCCGGTGCTAGCATGTTTATGATAATACTTGGTATTTTTCTTGGCAGATGTCTTCTGAGAAGAATAACCAGTATTTTCATAAACTTAGATTTTGAAGATTCACCAGGGTTAATCTTGACCGGAAGTGTTTCAATTACATTATCTTTGCCTTTGTTTATCTTCAAAAGATATTTAAGTTTAAGATCTGAAGACGAATCAAATTTATGAGGTTTAACTAAATTCTTTTCAGTTTCAGAAGAGAAATCAGAATGATCAACTTTATGTTCTAAACTAACTTCAGAATCCTTAACCTCTAAATCATTTGAAGAAGAGGAAACATTAAATTGTTTAGAAAGATGAATGATTTGATCTTCTAATCCTTTAATAATGACCAAATATAGATTCCTGTCATTATCAAATATTTGATAATCAGTTTTAAAAGATTGTTCTTTAATTAAGAATACATTTCTCTCATGTTCTAACAATTTAACTTTTGCTTAAAAATCTTGTTCTTTAAGTAAGAACACATTTCTTTAATTTTCAAATAACTCTTTAGTTAATGAAAACTCCTTTTCAAGAGCAAAAAATTCTTCAGATTTATTTGGAACATAACTTTCATCATGATGATTTGTCTCTGAAAGTGTCTCTTCAAGATCTTTAACTTTCTTGTACAAATCAGATCGTTTAGGCAAAAGATATTTTAGTTGAGTTGCATTTTGAAAATTCTCTTGTTTAGAATCTTCAAGTTCCTTTGATAATTCAGATATTTACACTTTGAGAACATGATTCTCAGAATTCAATACATTCTGTTTTTCTTGAAAATTTGAAACTTCTTCTTTCAAGCTTGTGATATCATTTAAAACAAATGTTTTATCTGTATTTAACTGAACAAGAGTATCATAATTGTTCTTACGAATTTGTTTAGATTCCGTAAGTTTTGCAATCAGCTCAGACTTTTCAGATGTTAACTTTGAAATGGAATCATGATCACTCATTTGGTTTTCAAACTGTTTAAGCTTCTCAAACAGCTTAGAATCTCAGTTGTGAGATTCAACACCTGATCATGTTCATTTGTCAGTTTAAGTTCCAGAGAAACTACCTTCTTCTTCTCGTCTTGTAGTTTAGCATCTGCTTGTTCACCCAACTTTGTCACATTCTTCAATTTTACTTCAAACTCCTTTAGTTGTACAATTATATCATCAGACATAAAAATCTCCTCTTCTGTAGTAGCCATGAAGCATTGAGCAATATTCATCGTATTCTGTTCTTCAGATTTAGAAGGGTGCTTCCTTGATGATATACGTCTTCTAAACTTCTTTTTAAAAGCCTTTTGGAGTTTAAGTAATTCCTACTTCATCTCTTCAACATCTATGTCACAAAAATCAGTGTTAGATTCCATCTGATTAGGTTTGTGGAAATTGAATGGAAATCAAATAAGCTCAGAAAATATCAGCAAGTTGTTATATGATGAGCAAAAGACCCAAAGTTTGTGATTAGATCAAGATTTAATGATATGAAGGTTGTTCGAGGATAGAAATCCAAAGTTGAAGCTCTGAAAGATGCATCTGAGGTTGATGACTTGGTGAAAATCAGCTCCGAAGTGACTTTTGTAGATCTCGATTCAAGCTTCGTTTTGACGTATGGAGGCCCTGTAACGATATTCCAGTCAAAAGTTATGGTCACTTGAAGTAGTAAAGGTCAGAGATGAAAATGTATGCTTTGAACTGCGAAATTCAGGCTTTATGATTCGAAATTCAGCTTCCAATATCCGAAATTCAGCCTTTAATACCCGAAATTTAGCTTTTATGATTCGAAATTTTGCCTATTAACTTCGAATTTCAGGCTATTAACTTCGAATTTCAACTAATTAACTTCAAATTTCACCTAAAAAGTTCACATGATGTACAGATTAATAATAAATAGTAGTTACTATTATTCTTTTAGAATTTTTACTTGATAAAAGTTAAGGTTTTAGGCAAAATTTATGCAACATTGCATACTTTTTATCAAAGTATGCAATGACGTTTTCCCTGTTTTATCAATTTATGCAACGAAATTGCTTTTATCACAATTTATGCAATGATGTTTGAACTTTTTATCAAAAAATGCAACAATGTTTTCTATTTTTATTAAGTAATGCAATAAAATCATTTGTATTAAACGTTTAATCATGAGTCCTCATATTTATCCTCAATCATCTGACAGTAATCCTTGTTAAGTATTTGTAGTTTTTAACCAGAAACGAACAAGACCCTTTTAACCTGGGTACGAATGAGTTTTAAATAAACCAATAGAAACAAAATGTCGTATTGAAGTCAGATAAATTTTTCATCCAACTCATACTATATTAACAAAGATGGTGATACGACTTTTTTTATACGTAGTTGTGTTACTTAATATTTTAAGTGATGTACACCAAATTAATATTACCAGGAAAATAAGTAGCTAGATTAAATGTTCCATAATTTGATAACAATTTTAAACATTCTTGCATAAATCAAGTTAAAAATAATTTCGTTGCATAAGTCGGTAAAAGAGGGAAAACGTCATTGCATTTTCTGATAACAAATTCAAACGTCATTGCATAAATTGTGCTAAAAATGATTTCATTGCATAAATTGATAAAAAGTGAAAACGTCGTTGCATAAATATGTGGTTAACCCATAATAATACTAACTTATATTTTTAAATAGCGATATTTGCGTATAAAACCCTTAAGTTGGACTTTTTTTACGATTAAAACCCCCAATCAATTTTTATTGAACAAAAACTCTCAACCAGTAAAATCTCACGATATATAGATAGATTATATTTGTCGGACAAGGGGTTCGTTAGGCAAATGAGTTTGTCAGAAAAGAAGTGTAAGTTAGCATATTTGAACAAGTTCATTTGGTTGCAAGTCATTTTTTTAATAAAAAAAACTTATTTGATAAGTTTTAGTCTATTTGTAGGTTTTTTGTGCAATAAAAATAGGTTGAGAGTTTTAATCGCAAAAATTATTCAACTTGAGGTTTTTTAACACAAATTTCCTTTTTAAATAATTAATATTAAATGTTTTATATAAATAATTTATATCTATATCTATCTATACTATTAAATTAGTAACTTATTGCGACGTGTCATGCTCTCCCTCCATTTGCCACACGTTGGACTGTCTATTTGCAAATTCATCTACTAGATTTTCTTTAATATTTAATGCAAATCAAATCTATCCAAATCTAATATGATTAATTTAATAACTATTTAACTAAAATTAAACAAACTCTATTATTCATATAATTATTATATTATTTATAAATGTTTTTTTTTTAAATTAACTCATGTAATACATGTATATTTAACCTGGTATACAATAAAGGGAAACATCATATGCCTCATGTCACATCCACGTTCACGTTTCATATTTAAAAAGATACATAAATAATAACTATGTCAAATAATCGTATTATTCTTATACTTTTTATAATAATCAATCTTTATGTTTTTAATTTAAATTTACATACATTTTATATAACAGGTTAATCATTTGTTAAATATTATCCACTTAGGTTTGAAAATTAGTTAATAATATATAACAAATATCTATGTAATACTAGTATTGATATATGAAATGTGTTAATATTGAAAACTCAATCAACTTTTCTTATTTTCTTATTTAAGTTTCTAAACTTTTTTTTTCCTAATTGTTTAAGTTACTAAACTATGTTCGTTTTATTTAAAAGTATTTATTTATTCCGGCTCCCAGATTAATCGGTAAAAGACAAATTATAAAAAAAAGTTTGGTACTTAATTGCTAAAAAAATGAGAAAAAGGTAGGTTTTTTCAAACATTAATGTAGTAAAAAAAACTAATCGCAAACATAAAGAAAGTTGATAGGGTTTTTTCCAAGGTTATCAAAATCGCCATTTAAATCGTAGGATCCTACGATCCTAAAAGTAGATTTCGATCAGGATCGCTAATAGCATCGATTTTGGGTAGGATCGTAAGCAAGATCGTAGAATCGTTAGTAAGATCGTACGACGATCCGATCCTACATACAGTTTGTTTTCGTAGGATCGTTAGTAAGATCGTAAGATCGTAGGATCGTTAGGCCACTCCATCTAGCCGTATATTTTTTGAATCTAAGGTACCAATATAGTCCTGCTCATGACTATGATTATTGTTTAATCAAAGCGGCACTATATACGTGTCTTGAAAGAATGTGTGGGAAATGACTCTCTTTTGTTTATGATACAATATTGTGATATATAATTTTTAATTTCGGTAGGATCTTACGATCCCGATTCGATCCTACGATCCCGATCTTGCAATGACAAAAACGATCCTAGGTAAGTTCTCGATCTTGACAACCTTGGTTTTTTCAAATGATATTTGTGCAAAAATCTTCAAGTTGGACCATTTTTATGAATAAGCCCCCAACTATTTTTCATTACACAAAAAAATCCACAATCGGTAAAATCTTACAGAATTGAGATATTACCAGTGGTAACTTACTGAAAGTTACATGTCACTGTCGACAAGTCCCTAGTGACTACCAGAATTTCATCGAAAAAGTAAAATTCCAACAAAATAACACATATTTTAATAAAGAAATTAATATAAAATGTGGATTTGAATCATAACATATAAACAAGTGAGTCCGCAAAAAAGAATGTTCGATAGAAACAAATGGTTGGTTGACAGATTACAACTGGTTCATCAAGTTGCAAGTATTTTCTTTAATGGAAATCCCATTTTGATAAGTTTCAATCAGTTGGTTTGAAGGATTTGAAACCTCCATTTAGGATTTGGATTTCAAAATCTTTATACATCATGTTTGGTTGAAAAGAGAGGGAAAAATCTAATTTCGTTTAGCATTTGGTATTCTCCAAACCTCTTCTTTTCATCATCCTCCCTCTACCCCAATTATTATATAATCCTTTCATTTTTTGGTTCTATGATTTTCAAATTGTTAGGCACAAAAAGGCCTCAGTCAAACCTGTTTTACATCTGAGGGGGAGATTTATAATCAAACCTGTTGATGCATTTGAAGGTTGAATTTAAGGCCTGTTATATGCCTTATTGAAACCTGAAAATGATTTGCAATATCAGTCTAAAGCTATTCTATATGTTGCATGTGTTGCAACTAAGACAGTTTGTCCAAGCTGTTCTGTCTGCTGAACAGGCTGGACATAAACTGTCTACGCTGCTCTACACTGTTGAGCAGCTTGGGCATTTTTAAAGTGTTCTGTTCTTTGTGAACAGAACTTGTTCTTTGTGAACAGGCTAAACACTTTATGGAATATGTTTCCAAGTCATCATGTATTGTTTTTGACTACAAGATCAGTTTACAAAGTCGAAGACAAAGTGGAAAACAGAACTGCTCAGCCTGCCCACGCTGTTCTGTAACATGAAGACAAAAGGTTATTTGAAAAAGGGTGACAGACCTTTCTCTTATATCAAAATAGGCCTTTACAAGGAAGAAAGACGCAAAGTTGACATTCCTAAATTAGTTAAAGGCAATGCAACAGTAGACAAAGTAAAAAAACAAAAAATTCTGCCCACATTGTGAAGACAAGTCTGCTTTTCAGAAAAGGCAGAAAAGGTTATGTTGTCTTTTCAACAAGACTTCTCCTTTTCATTCCGTCAATGAAGATGATTTATCTTAGATCCTTAAGTGAGTATAAAAGGAAGCTTCACGGTCATGAAAGAAGACGTGAAGAAAGCTAAGGCTCGAAACCATAGAACAACGTGTGAAAATGATGCAACGTGTGCTTTTCTGCATTGCAAAACCTTCTGTGGTAAACCAGCATCTGTGTTGTCTAAGCTGTTTACATAATGTTGTTCTCTTAAGTTTGCTAACACAGTGAGTGCTTCTTAGGGAGTGTCTTCATTGTATTGTGTTTGAAGTTGATCAACCTAACGACTAGTGAACATACTGTTGTATTTGTCAAATTACAGCTTGACTACTATTCCGAATTAAGCATCGTTTGTAATTAACCACCACTTGTTGAATAATCAACTACAAAACATGAGCATAGCAGTGTGTGTCGTTTTAAACTTGTTGTATTCACCCCCCCCCCCCACTCTACAGCTCTAATATAAACTATATACTTGGGAACCTATCGTGGAATCCTACACTGGGTATCAGCAGCGTTTAGACGTGGTGTCATCTAGATCTCTGCATTCTCCCAAGTTTCCATGGATCACTAGTGCTGCACAAATTTTCTTACTATGACAATGGTCTCTAGTGGGCAAAACCCTGCCAAAATTTAGCTCATCAATCAAAACTTCCTGGCTGATGGACAGGGAATGATGTGCTCTCTATAGCGACATCTGGTTGTCAACTTTGCCAGGAGATAGTGATGGAGGGTCCCTATGTGCCAACCTCTGTTCCTACCATAACTCTTCGCGTTTGAAGGCGCTGCTCCTGGAAATCAGGACCTTTGAGAAAGCAAAAGCTCAATGGTCTGATTTTTGAAGACAAAGAGAGTTGGGGGCTCTGGATTGCAAAGGCCAGAAACAACAGCTAGGTCCCCATTTTCTCCCTGATGAGTGTTCAAGCAAGTTGAGAAATGAACGATCAGCAAAAAGGGAGAATGTGGGCTACTTTCGGCTACCCGTTATGATGAGACCCACAATCACACTGGACAAAGGAGGAACAAATCTTGTTAAAAAGAAAGCAGTTTGAACTCTTCTTTGCTATTAAACCAAGGAGACTCTACTGAAACCACAACAGGTATACTGCTCATTATGTGAATCTGATCTCAACTTGTTGGGAATCACACCAGGAAGGTCTTATCCCTCTGAGGGAATAAATTTCGTTGGGACATTTTTACCTGAATGGTGGAACTACTTTTCAATCAATCCTCAAGGAATCATTCTAACCAAGAGCGGTACTACAGAAGTATGGATTCTGGTCAAATCCTGTATGGATCTTACTGAACTGCTGAACAGTTCAACGGCAACAAAGACGAAATGCCTGGCAATCTGTCCAAAAACAAAAGAGGTTCGCCTTGTGACAGTCCTAATTCGGTGGTGCTGATGGATGTGTTGATCAGCCTGTATCTAGCGTTGAGTGATAAGAGTGATGTGGTTTTCAACGACAATGGATCGTTGAATAGAGGTGCGTTTGCTGTCCGACGCAGCAAGATGTGAGTAGCAATGTTTAGCGATCGTGCTAGTCAATGTACCATGGTTTCCCAAGGTAACTTCAAGAAAGTTGTTTGGAAGAAAGTCTGATGCACTGCAAGGAGGTTCAAGTGCCTGGCAAAAAAAAAGGCATTGACAAACATCCAAAGAGCTGCTAGATTATGCCGCAAATGTGGCAAATACCTGTTCACATAGCTGCTGACTGTGTGTCAATAAGCTATTGGCAGTCATCCCAAACCCAACAAGACTAACTAAGGCTGATGCTATAGGGTTTAAGTTACCCTTATGGCCATGGCTTAAGCTTGAGGAAGTTGGAAAAGCCTCACGTGTCTTCCACATCGCCAAATGCGTGACTTATGGCAGAGACCATGTGACTGGGCGAACCTCTGACTTCATCATCTGTGAATTGAGGAAAGATAGTATAACAATGTCTCGATGGCATCAACCACTGAGATGTCCAAACAAGCAGCTTCAAACAGACGAAATTATGCTGAAGTTGAGGTCCTTCAGCAGCTTAGAGATACGTGGATAGTCTTGCTATGATGTGGTGTATAACGGGTTACAAAATTTATGGTCTTAAGTTATCTGAATATGAATAGTAGTCTGTTAATAATGTGTTGAATATAGTCTTGTTGATCTCAATGTCTAGACTTGTTTGCGAGAGTAGCAGTGATGTAT